>JAODKF010000046.1:6396098-6409806 GCA_026779585.1 Mormyrus proboscirostris | reverse complement strand
CCGATCTCTGCTGGACGGGGTCATGTCAGACATCGGCCCCCATCGCGCGCCTCGTCCCCCCCTCATCTCCCCTGCCAGCGCTGTCACCACGCCCCGCTGGGACAGCACATAGCAGACACAGCCCCTCCGATCCCCGCCTGTTGAAGGAAGGGGGGGCAAGGGACAGGGGGTGTCCTGCTCATTATGCACTCATCATTTTGGAGAGACTCTCCAAAGAGTGCACTAGAGGGAGCACCAAGGCAGAGAGGAAGACCAATAGGATCACTTCCTCCCCCCGCTACTGGCCCCCGTTCCTGATCCCTCTGTCTCTCTGACATTATAAATCAATCAAGGGCCCGGGTACTGTCCCGGCAGATCAGACAGCACATTCTCTAATAATTTTCACCCCATTGCTGGATGGTAGAGGTTTAAGCCACAACCTCTATGTAGTGGTTTGAGTTCGGGGGTGACAAACATGAGTGCCCAGGCCCTGGCCAGGTCCCTGAGCTGTGCCGGGCTCAGCTACCCTAACCGTTACCCCTTATCGTTGCATTTCACAGAAGGGTGATGCATATCCTTATTTATTTGTTTTTTTTCTACATACCTTCACTTAACCAGGGTCTTGTTTCACGAAACAGAATTTCTTGCTTAGCCAGAACTTGTTGGATTTAAGGTAGTCTGGATTAAATGTAAATGAACAAAGATATAGTCCGTCTAGCGCAGACTACCTTAAATCCAACAAGTTATCTGGCTAAGAAATAAAAACCCTGCTTCATTAAACAGGCCCCAGACCTACCTTCAATTATTTTGTTTACCTGATCAATTTAAACCACTGAACCAAAGTTACATTACTATAAAATAAATATGGGGAAATACACAAATATTTATTCCATATAAAAGCGAAGGCAAAAAGAACGAAACTGGAAAATATATCTCCAAACCCATTGCGTGTAATTACTCCAACACTCCAAGCATTCTTGGCCGCAGGATCTGGCATTAGGAGACGCATGCAGGGAAAGAGTTCCTACCTAGAAAAGTGAACCAGAACGGTAAGAGATATTCAAAACATTTCTTTGGACTGGGGGGATGAAAAAGGGGAAATAACATATTTGCTTGTCAGTATATACCATCTCCTTACCTGTCTGCTGTAAATCACCAGTTTGAAACGGTTTATCTTTGTTTGATGTTTACATTCCTTTACAGGCTCACATCCAGAAGCTAATGAAAGGAAAATTAGTAGACCAAGATATACATTGAAAAATATTTTACATCCACCAAAGCTATGAGGAAATTTAATTCGATTTATAGATCTGTAAATTTATTGTGGTCATATCACAGATCCCCATGTTCAATAAAATGCAGATCTTTCATAACACTTTTAATAACTGAAAAGGTTTTTAAAAGCGACTAAGCAAAGGAGCAAAGCATGAATTGTGTGTGTTTCTCGTGATGGACAAAGGAAGGTTGGAGCTCTGTAAGCTCTACATAGTAGCAAGACCCCCGCGCTCCCATTGAATCAGGAGGACAGATGCATTATGGGAAACGTGCCGCTCGCTGCCTGTAGAATGGCGTGTGTTCACGCGTGCAACACAGCGTGCTCCACTTGCCCCACATACTCCATGATCTTTGTCTGGAAAGCTACCCCCTACTCACCACAGCAACCAGCCCAGCACCCCCCACCCCAAAAAACCTTTCCTCCTGGGGGGGGGCTGGGGGTGCTTGCGCGTCTGCGGCTGTGCATTCATGTGTGGCAGCATGCGTGTATTCAAGCGGCCCAGCTCCTCCTTTTTATGTCTGAGTTTTGTGGTAAAAAAAAATTTGCATTTGGTTCCTTTTTAAAGCGTAGCGCCTGGAGGGGCCAGTATCCTGCAAGGCAGGGCGGGGTGGCCGGGTGGCAGGGTGGGGCAGGCGGGCGTGGCGAGGAGGAACCCACTGCACATGGGCAGCCACCCGCTTTCCAAGAGGGCCTCCTTCCTGCAGAAAGTCAAGGTTGTCCTGCTGTAACCCCCCTGCTAACGGACAGCTCGATTGTCATAGACACCTACAACGACGCTTTGGCCCTGTTTTTCTGCATTTCATACTTAAAGAGCTCATTTGAGTATAGTATATGTATACTACATGTCTGAGTATAGAATATATATACTACATGTTCATTTCAGTACACACACTAGAATTGTGACATTTTTAGTTTTTTGATTGCAGTAGCAGACTGTTTGAGTTTCCTCATGTGAGGACCGAAAAAATGGTCCCCACATCGTCAAAATAACAGGTTTTTTATCTCATTGTAGGAACATTTGGTCCCCACAATGTAATATATACATAACCCATACACACACACACAAAATGGTACTAATATATATAAATAATATATGAGGAAGCAAGCAAGCCGCAAAGTAATGACACAGGGCGGGTATAGGCCGTCCTTGCCCTTTCCACAGTGATTGGTCACCAGGCAGCAGCTGACCCAGCAGGTGCAGCTAAGATGGCCCTGGTTATGGTTTATGCTGGGTCAGCTGGGCAGAATCAGGGAGGATGATCCCCTTCACAGGTACAGAGCTCTTGCTGTGTCCTCATTAAACCCTGCACTCTAGGTCCACGACCCACAGCTCCGACAGCTCAGAGGGGGGACAATCTAATGTGGCCCAATCACGGTGGAATGCGGGATGCAGTCACATGATATTAGCGTGGGATAATCGTGCATGCAGTCTGGTTCATGATTCTGCTTAAAACTTATCATACTGGATTTACAACCCTCCTGCCTTAGAATAGTTCTTTGCCTTCAGAATTGAATATTAGCATAGTTAGCTTTATCTTTAGCTGTTAATTTCCCCTAATAATCCTGGGATCACGGGGGATGCCCACAAAATGTGTTGCGTCTGTTGTCTGACTAAGTTACTCTCACCTACCACTCCCTCATGAAGAGGAAGATGTGCAGACGTACAGAGTCTGGTGTGAAAATGATCAACAGTGTCATTGTGACTGCTTACACTGACAAATGAAAACTGTATATGAATAAATGGATAAAATCACCCAGGAAGGATAATCAATCGGCACTATTCAACCAAGCAGTGGGCTACTGGTTTGGGTCTGAGCCTGAGAAAACAATGCTGTTCAATCCAAGAACAAGAAACTTGTAACATATCTAGCTGTATAAACAGAACACAAGTGTCAAGCTGTTAGCGTGGTACAAAGGCTGAGGTTATCCACTGAGCGAACAAACAACAACATCTGCCAGCTTAAGATGGCCGTCTGACAGCTCTTTGGCTGCCACTCAACTCTTGCCCGCGCAGCCAACATGTCACGAAGTGAGCGTTTTCACCAGCAAGTGCACGCGAATCCCGGAAAGAAGCTGTGCTGTGATCTTTTAATCGCAGACAATCCTGTGGTGATCCGCTCAGAAGTGGATCACTTGTCAAGAGTCCCAGGCTCATCTGTGCCTTTGGAGAGGAAACAACTCAGCCAGGAGTTCCTAGAAGACCAGATCACCGTCACCGATATCAGGAAGGTTCAGAATGACGGGCAAATGCGAAAGATTCATGCATCAAATCTGAGGGACTTCTGTTGGCAAAATAAGCCTGAGGCAGATTTCAGACAGACCTTCCTCCAGGAAAGGAAAATCCTTTTTGTGTTTTCCTGCAATAACAGGTCACAGGAGAACTTCATCTTAAGAGCGGGTGAGTGAAGCCGATTCCTCAAATCTCACCGCCATTCAGCACCTCCGTGCCTTCCCTCAACTTTCCGTTAAATATATACAGTATAGTTTTCCAAAGCTTTATTTATTTTGTAATGGCTTCTACACCTTTGTTTAACAGCTGGAGAAAACGCTGCAGTTTTCTGGCTCCGAATCAAAGAGAGACGGGAGGAACCCCAAGGTTGGCCTCGGGTGCCCAGTGCTGCAGGTTCCCCCTGGATGGCGATGTGAGCAGGTGTTGGGACCTGAGGTGAGCAGCATCTGAATTTCACAGGAATAACAAACATAGTGAGATAAGAACTACGAAATCCAGCCGATAATGTAACTGCAATTTCCCCTAGGGGTCAATAAAGTATCTCTCTATGCATGGAGCTTCAGGGCCTGGGGGGAGTCAGCAAGACCTGCAGGGAAACTCCTGGCAGAAGAAAGCTCAGGATCGGGAACCCGCAGCCCAGGGAGCAGCATGATGCAGGTTCTAGGTTCACTCCCCAGGATGCAATGCACTGTTGTACCTTTGGCAATCCTTCACTGTAGCAATAGTGCAGCAATCGTGCAGCGAGACTAATTCAGAGAGTCGACATTGCCTGGGAAGTATGGGCTGGGTAAGAAGATAAACGACTGAGTATTCATGTAAAGAAATCCTTATTTTCACTAGAGCTGCTCACATGTTTACGTCACTAATAATGATCCATTCCTTCTTTTGGTTTAAATGATGAAATTCAAATATCTGTTCTGAATGTCAATTTCATAAATGCTTGGCATTTTTAATAAACAGCTGATTTTTTCCACAGTAAAATTAACGGAACATCTCCTAGCGTGATAAACACCTTTGTTCTTTATGAGATCTTTATGTAATCAACTGAGATCCATTTCCTTCCCTTCTGAAGCCTCTTGCACCAATGAGTTTATTTGAGATACTTCTGGAGCATTCTCCCACTGCAGGGCTCTAGTCAGCTGGTAAACTTAATCCAGCAGTACTTGTCGATGGGACGGCACCAGTGGGGCTCCAAACCTCGTCCCAGTTACACCTATACTGGGACCGGGTCTCTCTGCTGCTATGGGAATTCCCACAGTATATTAGCAGCAGCGTGACAACGAGGGGGAGGGGGCGTGGAGGTGGGGTGGGCTGGGGGGGGGGGGCTCAGTGAGGAGCCCTGCATTCCCTTCCCACACTGCCTTTGCCCTGGAGATGGTTGGCTCCCCCCACCCCATGCCCCTGTGGCCCGTTGTGGCCTGTTTTAATTAAACTCCCTGCCACTGTCACCTCCATCCTAGGCTTGTGAGGACTGCACCCCAAACCCCCCCCCCTTAGGCCACAGGGAGGTGCTGTCACTCTCTGACTGCATCACATACACACACACACACACATGTTTAAATTCATATCCTTGTGGGGACTCATGAGCAAAACACTAATCGAAACTACGAGAACCTAAACCCCTACCCAGCCATAACCTTAACCATAAGTAACCAAACAAAAATGTAACATTTTTGGCACTTTTAGTATTTTGATCGCAGTTACAGATTTTTATAAAATCGAGTCTCCTCTTTTGGGGACTGGAAAAATGGTCCCCACAATTTCAAAATAGCAGGTTGTGGGGGCATTTAGTTGCCACAGTGTAATACACACACGATTCCCCCCTCCCCCCACACACACACACACACACACACACACACACACATACACAGGGAGATGAAGACTGTGCAGTCACTGCCCAGACCTGCCGACATCTCTTTCACAAATACACAGCCCCCCCAAGCACCGCGCCCCCAGCACACGCCCAGTGCCAGACAAGCAGCCATCCCACCTGCAGTGTCCGCAGGCCGTTTGGCTTTTAAACGCATCAGAAACGCGCCGCACATGCTTATCTTTGTTTCATCTTCATTTTCTCATTCCTAATAAACCTCTGAAGAAAAGGAGCTGGGGGAATTGTGAAATTGTGAAATTGTGGCTTTCACATTTAGAATGAGGATGAGCCAAATATCCAAACAACAGCTGAATAATTAATGATGCAAAGTGTGAAGTGAATCATTCTAATGGAGTGTAACCTTTGCTAAGTAACAGTTTCCACCCCCCATCCCACGGTGATTTTTTTTTGTCGTTTCATTGGCAGCCCTCACTTTTTGAGTGATGCCACTTGAAAAGAAGACAATGGTAATTAATTTTGTAACAATTTTTCCTGGTGAGGAGCGCAGGGCGGGGCCAGCGCAGGGTGTCAAATCCCAGACGCGTCTCCACGGAGATAAGGTGCTGCTCGCCGCCGTCGGGTCTCACGAGAGGAGGGCGTCATGGCGACGGGAAGGTGACAGACACAGTGACAAGTCCTTCAGGGAATCGGGTCAGCCCCTCACCCTGTTAACCCGACCCGAGGTCCCGCACCCCATGTGTCTGCCCCGCCCCGCCCGGAATCCGCCAGCTTGACAGCCAGGCCTCTGATTGGCTGCCACCCGCACGCCTCCGCCTCCTACCTGATCCACCTCCTGCGGGGGGACTGTGGATACGTTCCAGCCGGTCACTAAAGTGGGGGCGCCGTGGCGGGGGTGAGGCGGGGGGGGATGCGGGCACAGGCAGCGGGGCGGATGAGATTTACAAACCCGGCAAATGTCCGATCCTTCACATGTCCCGTCGTACTCGTTGCTTAATTGACATCTCGCGTCAGGGTTGTTAATGGGGGCCTTTAACAAAGCCGAGATTAATCAGGAGCTTTGGAAAAAAAAACAAAAAAGATATGCGCGATGCACGACACCCAGGGAGGGGGCGGGGGGGGGGGGCGTGGTCGCAGCAATATTTGACCAGGAGCCACGACTTGGAGCCCTGCTTCGGGGGTCAGGACCCTGATTAGATTCAAAGTCAGTGTTGCTATTGTCTTTATGGCAGGGGGGTAACTCATCTCCATGGCGATGGGAGAGCGGAGACAGGATGGCGGCTGCAGTCGCCCATGGTAGCTAGCACTGTACCTACTTGCACACGCAGCCCGCCCCCCCACCACCCCCCCAACACACGCAGTGAATAGAGGCTCCAGTAGAGGGCTTTGCTACCGCCCGACCAACTGGAAACATGTCAGGCAGCCAGTGCTGTGCTGGGTAGCTGGCTGACCAGGCCGAAAAGGTACGTGCTGAAATATATACAAACAGAGAAATAAAGCTGCAATGACCATCATCATCTCCATCATTGTCATCATCATAATCATCACCATCATCACCTTCTTCCTAAATGACAAAATGGCTCGTTGCTGGTTTGAGGAAAGTCACTTAGCACACAATCAACCTTTTTTTTTTTTTTTACAGCATCCTTAGAGACAGTATTCAAAGCTTTACAGGTAAAGAGACAAATACAAGTGTTTTTTTATAATTCAAGAAAAGATGTTGATTCATTAACGTCGCCTTCATTGTAGGCGATTTATATTTTATAACCTTTCGTAATTTGATGAAATTTTTCCTGGTGGCCCATAGTTACCCGATTTTACTTTAAAATATGACCTTACGTTTTTAAAATAATGCATGAATGAGTGTGACTGACAATGAATAATTAAGAAAAAATTTTAAGAATCCTGCCTTTAATGAAGTTCATTCAAAAAATACTAAATTGGAAATGGCCATGAAGAATAGGAGGCTTTCGGCTAATGGACCTGCTTTTCCACGTTACACTGTTTTTGTGTTATTATATTACAGGGAAAGGGTGACTCATGCATATTTAATGATAGCTCAACAGGTGACAGTTGTTTTAAAGCCACTGTAGAGTATTAATGCCAGGTTTTGTTTACCCAGCAAGTAGACGTGTTTTGTTTTTATGTCACAGCAAAGCTATGACTCTGTAAAACCGTGTCACACTTTGCTCAGATCTGGGCTTCTTTATTTAGTGAATCCTATCAAGGTTATGCCTTTCTCCAGCTATGCGAATGGATTTTTATTGAAGTCTTTCAGCCCTTTAATGCTATTGGATCCTGTTTGGGACTCAAGCCTTTGGTCTTTCAAGAACGAGTCAGGTTCCATAACTTAAACTTCCTGATGCCTTCATGCTGCCTGTATGATGCTAGCATTTCCCCCGCTCACAGAAGATCAGCTTTTACTAGAGCATCAGTGCATGCAGTTGGGACATCTCAAGTGTGCCCCCTAGTGGGTGTTTTTTTAAGCGCAACAATACTCAGGAATACTCAACAGCACAAATACTAAATACACTACATGGGCCACAGGTGGAAAACTCAAGTCCAAAAAGTACAAACCTGGATCAAGATTTTGTTTCAACCAACCAGTTGACGACTCTTTGACTCTTTATATTCAACCTAAACCTCAACTAAACTTTCTACCTTTGATATGGCCAAAAGTATCTGAACAGCAGCCTGTCTAACATCTCATTCCATAACCATAGGACATTAATGAAGTTGGTTCTCCCATTGCCGCTAAGATTGCATCTACTACTCTAGGAAGGCTTTATAAAAGAATTTGTAATAATTTGTTTGTGTAATTTTTTGCCGCTCAGCATCAGAGAAATCAGACACCAGTGTCGAGTGAGCGGTCAGACCGGGCCCACACTCAGCAATCCAGCTCATTCACAGGTGCTGAGCTGGGTTGAGGTCAGGGCTCTGTCCAGACCTGCCAAGCTCATCCCGTCCCACTGCAGCAAATTCATTTCAGTGCAGACCTTGCTTCGAGCACAAAGGCATTATCATGCTACGGCAGGAAGCGGCCTTCCCAGAACTTTGTCCATGAAGTAGGAAGCGCAAGACTGACAGGACTATCATTCTATGATTATATGTTGTAACATTAAGATTTGCCCTGGGGGGGGAGGGGGCTCTAGCACAAGCCCTAAAATAAAGCCCCACACCACTATTCCACCTCCAACAGACCATGCAGATGGCACTGTGGCTGAGCTGGTCGTTATACAGCGAATCCAGTGCTTACTCAGTGACCTATAAATGTCCTCACAACCATATTTTGGATAAGAAAGTGGATGGATGGATGGATGGATGGATGGATGGATGGATGAATGGATGGATGGATGAAAAATGTGAGGTGTCATTTTTTAAGGTATAGCATAAAATATGGAATGGTATTGTCACCTCCAGGGTTGACCCACACAGTCCAAAGACATACAATTAGGCAGATGCCACATCCCATTAAGGAAGACCTACCAAACACAAATGCCACGACTCTGGACTAATTATACTTTTGTACTATAATTACACCTAATTGAACACTGCACGATGTTTAAATGAGGTTTTATTATAGTTTAATTTAATTGCTTGATTTGTTCGTATCTATTTTGCCTGTATTTATAATATCTCATGTAATAAAACCCTAGATTGTCTGCTAAAGTACAATATTAGTTTGATTCTTTATGCATAACTCCAAGCAGGAGTTATGCATACATAGGGTGCTGGTCTATTGCAGAACATTCACTCGCCCACTCACACATGATGGGCAATTTACCATGTCGATTTACTTAAATGCTTCTTTTCTGACTGTAACATGAGACCCGCACTCCATGAAAAGAGCATGCAGAAATGTCCATGGTATCATTCCTTCATCCGTAGATATCCGTAGATATAAAAAGACGCGTGCTATCGGGTGTGTGTCTGCGCAGCACTGCATTGGGCCGGCCAGCACCCCAGGCCCTGATAGCGGACCACTTGCACAAATGCCGTTGGCATGAGCCGCATTTGGATGCACAAAAAGAAGAAATTTTAAAATCTTGATCACGGGATTACATTTCATAAGTAAGAGGCAATTTTACTGTATTTTACGGTTATGTAAATGCATTTGGACTGGCAGTCTGGAGTGGTGGTCCCAATCTTTATCAAAAAGGGGGACCGGAGCTGGTGTTCCAAATTTGGGGAATCACACTCCTCAGCCTTCCTGGGAAGGTCTATGCCGAGGTACAGTAGAGGAGGGTCCTTCAGTTGGTCGAACCACGAATACAGCAGGAATAATGTGGATTTCGTCCTGACTGCGGAATACTGGACCAGCTCTTCACCCTCACAAGGATACTGGAGGCTTCATGGGAGTCTGTCCAACCAGTCTACACATGTTTCGTGGACCTGGAAAATGCATACGACCATGTCCCTTGGAGGGTCCTTTGGGGGGTACTTCAGGAGTATAGGGTACAGAGCCATCAGATCCCTGTATAAACGCAATTAAGAGATTGGGTCACATTGCCAGCTGCAAGTCAGACTCATTCCCGGTGAGTGTTGGACTCCTCCAGGGCTGCCCTTTGACAGAATTTCTAAGCATAGCCAAGGGGCGGCGGGAATCCGGTTCAGGTGCCTCAGGACTGCTTCTTTACTTTTTGCAGAATACATAGTCCTGTTGGCGTCATCAGGCTGTGACCCGCATCATGCACTGGGCCGGTTTGTAGCCAAGCATGAGGCGGCCAGGATGAGGATCAGCATCCCAAGTCTGAGGCCATGGTTCTTGACCAGAAAAGGATGGATTGCCCTCTCCTGGTGGGGGATGAGTTACTGCCTCAAGCGGAGAAGCTTAACTATTTAAATATCTCGGGTCTTGTTCAGGAGGGAAAAAGGGAGCGGGAGATCGACAGACAGATAGGTGCAGCATCGGCCGTAATGCAGACGACGTACTGTCCTGTCGTGGCGAAGCGGGAGCTGAACCAGAAAGCAAAGCTCTCAATTTACCGGTCAATCTGCGTTCCCACCCTCACATACGGTGACAAGCTCTGGGTAGTGACCGAAAGAACAACATCGCAGACATGAGTTTCGTCCGCAGGGTGGCTGTGCTCAGCCTTAAAGATGAAAGCTCGGACATTCGGAGCTCCTCCACATCGAAAGAAGCCAGTTTAGGTGGTTTGGGGATCAACATTATGAAAAACTG
Organism: Mormyrus proboscirostris; assembly: GCA_026779585.1. NCBI lineage: Eukaryota > Metazoa > Chordata > Actinopteri > Osteoglossiformes > Mormyridae > Mormyrus > Mormyrus proboscirostris. The sequence goes on along the minus strand of JAODKF010000046.1, from coordinate 6,399,311 downwards.
GCAAAGCACAACATGGCTAGGGGTAAACGTGATAATTACTTAACAGTGACCTCATTCATTGTATAGTTTATCCATCCATCCATCCATTTTCCAACCCGCTTAATCCCAATGGGTCGCGGGGGGTCCGGAGCCTATCCCGGAAGCTTGTATAGTTTACTTTATATAAAATGTGCTTGCGTCCATGAGGTGATATGCGCTAACTAATTAAAGAAAGCTTGGCCAACAGCCGTTCGACGGAAAGATATTGAGGCTAAAGATACCACAGCTCTCTGTAACTGTCATTTCAAGGCAGGTGATTGTGACAGAATTGGAAAAATTGTGCGTTTGAAGGAATGTGTGATTTCTGATTTTTGCTCCCTTTTCAGACAGGTTAGCGCATTAGAGAGTTATAAGATTAGTGTTTTTGTGTGGTAAACAGTGTTAATCAATAATTGGAATTACTACTAAAGCTGTAATTTTACATTTATATTAAATTAAAATTAACTTTATATTGTTCTAACACTGATTGTTGTGGGCAGGGTTAATTTTATTCCTTGTCTATCTGTATATAGTTTTCACATTATGTAATTAAAATATTTATACCTAACAGCCCATGTTTCATAAAAGGTAAGTAGATTATCATATGGGAAGGAGATAATCGTCACTCCCTATCATTTCATATTATGTGTGGATATTTGATTTGCCAAAAGGTTTCGTCGTTTTGAGTATAATTTTGCTAAAATTATAAGCTGCATCTTTTAGTTGTTATATGTAACAACCATGCTGAATATGGCATCGCTGTGGTTTTCATTGAGAGCAAATGTAACTTCCAGATTGTGTGTAGTATTGCAATGGTACATTACAGAATTGTACTGTTATATGTGTCCTTGGCAAAAGTGAATATTAATGAAGATTACAATAAAATATTTTATGACATTTTTTTGTAATGGCAATTGTCCACCCTGTAGAAGTGGACATATGTGTCTCGGATGTAAGGATCTGACTGGATCTTCTTCTCTTAAATGGAGTCTGGGATCAAAATTGTCTTCTTTTATTTATGGATTGATTCAATTATTAAAACAATAACAAGGAACCAGGTGTCTTTCTAACAATATAGTAGATACGAAAATCTACGTTTTGGGAGTAACTTTGAAAAGCTGAAATTCTAAATTCACGCTTTATGAGGTCTGTTCATAAATCGGAAACTGCATGATCCGGAGGAAGCTGTTCATGTTTTGACAAAAAACTTAATTTCTCACGTTTATAACAAATAATTTCATGCAAAACGGTTCAGAATTACTCGCGTTACGGTCGAGTTTATAGAGAGGCCTGCATATCTCGACATTCATGGTAGCAGCTCTTGATTATCATGGACGTTTTTATATCTACGGTTCCGTCTATCTTCCAACCGCTTTTACTGGACAGGGGGATCATATGACGTGGTAATACGAATTTGAACGCTGACCCTCGGTTTTTTTCTTAACTTTTAAGACACGTCGCAACGTAGTAAAACTATGACACCGAGCACCCCTTGGAATTTGCTTCAGCCCCCTGATCGGCACAATCTGTTAGGAGCTTCCCTCCCCCAATGGGCGAAATCTACTGAGGGGGGCACCCCCCGGGTCGGCAAAATTCTATCGATGGGGACCTATCGGTGAGGCTGCCAGACTCCACGAAATTTGTTTCTGGCTAGCGGGCCTGCTAGGAAATATACTGTACAAGGTAGGGGACACCCTGGATAGGAGACCAAACCATCACAGGCATCATACAGACGCCTATAAACTCACACGCACCTTATCGACAATTTAAACACCAAACCACCTACAGAAGGGTATCCATACACAGGGGTCAGGTTCAACCTCCATGTCTTAACTTGTGAGACAGCTGAGCCGCCGTCCCAGAGAAATAATTGTCAACATAAAACAATAGTGTAAAAACAGTGTAAACATAAAACAATACTTATAATCTTTAGAGACACAATAATATTGAGGATAAAACTGCTGAAAGAAGTACTCAAAAGAGCAAAGATAGATATTACAGAAAAACTTGTGATGGTGGCTTTTAAAATCGCTATTTTTGGTTGTAGCAAGATAAAAACAAAAATCCACGTGAGTTTTGTAACTCATTGCAGCCACTATATCCAAGGACTCTGAATTTTCGCTCGTCCAATCACTGCGTTTTGCTTTGTAAATCGGTGTTCTATTGGTGCGTATGTTTTGCTATTACTTCTGGCTCGTCCAATGGCCGGCGCCGTTATGTGCGAATCTGGTTTCGCGGGAAAGTGTTGGCGTTTTTCAGATTACCCGCGAGCCATTCAGTACACTTCCATTACCAGTCCGGTTACAACTACTTCGTCGCCTTTTAACTGTTCCAAGTCATTATCAAGAGTACAAGTGTGTTGTAAATAGTACAGCTCAAGTTTTTGAAAATGAGTTTTAATTTGGAAAGGTTCCGGTACCGAGGGAATGAACACAAGAGGAAAAATCCGGCACTGACTCAGGATCGCTGCGGCTCTGCAAAATCTAAGCAGGACAAAGAAAACAAACCAAGTATGGGACCTTAGCCACTACCAGCCCACCACTGGGATGCAAACGCGAATTAATGGCGGACGTCGATATCCGTTTTACTTAATCTTGCGAATATCTATTTCCTATAAAAGCATCTCACTTTCTAGAAGCAAAGTGAATCATCGTGTTGTTAGCCAGCTGGTGTGAGCATTTTAAACCTGTATAGAGTCTGCGCAGTAAACTGTGCGTTAAATCTGCGCAGTTTGATACTAATGAAGTACGACTATATTAATGGTTATCGTTATGGAAAATACTAACGGTCATTGATATGAAACTTAAAATCTGAAGTGTTTTTTCCGAGTGGTGTACCCCGCTTGGGTTATGCGCGCTGGTAAGTAAGTCTGGAGGAATGTAGTCACGTGAGATCATCTCCTGCAGGCCTGAAAGCATATCCTGCCCTTTGTCCTCCTCCACAGGCTCCACAGCCCGGGGAACGATGCAAGGACAGCAGACAGCAGTGCCTGACTGCCAAGCCCCAGTGTTAAAGTGAGTTGGTCCCTTTTGTGTGGTTGGGGTCTGAGAGAAGAGGAATTTATTAATATTACTGTCACTGCAGTGACCATTCTTCCTGGCCTTTGTCCATGTGCCCGTCGCTTTGTCACCAGGGCTGTGCCAAGAGGTCAAGGCTGGTTTGAGCTCAGTTATTGCACTTGTGATTTTCTCACTG
>JAODKF010000046.1:6359010-6378243 GCA_026779585.1 Mormyrus proboscirostris | reverse complement strand
CATAAATGCTGTCTCTCACAGTGGGAATGCACACGCAATGTGAATTTCAGACCCCTCCATGATTTCTAAGTGGGAGAACTTGCAAAATCGCATGGTGTTCAAATACTTACGTTCCTCACTGTATATGACAACCGCTGCAGCAACAGAGCCCACTCTGTCACACGGGACCCCCTTGCACCTGTCAAACAGTCTGTTAACCCCCTCTTACATCTGAAGCCTTCAGTTCACCACCACCAAACTCAGATCTACCCCATAAACGCTTATAAATGCACATTCACAAATTTAGATTCTGCCCTATTTAAGGGGATTTGTCATCTTCTAGAGAACTACTGTATACCCCCAGGATTACACCATACTATCTCAGTCAGATGATCTGCTGGAGCTCCTGAATCATACTGTAACAACGTTGCTTCCTGTGTTTGTGGAACCAAGGGAACCTTAGGGAATGACGGTTTACCAGAATGGCACACATTCCAGTGCCAAGAATACTCCTAACTGTCTGCTACTGTATACAGAAATGACCAAGTCCAGTGATCTCAAGCGTAATGCTGAACGCAATAATCCTTTTGAATCTGTGGAAGGCTAAGTGGAAAAGACTGGAAGGTCGTTTAAGACCCATTACGCAGCAATTCTTGGTGCCAGGAAAGGGTTTCACAGGAGCACAAACATTGTCATGACCTTAACCTTGAATCCTCCTGCATCGAAAAGAAATGCAGTTAGCTGGACTGGTGCCTATAAATCACTCATAATACCTGAATGTCCCCACAATGAGAAAAGCCTGTTGTTTTATTGTTGTGGGGATCATTTTAGGATAGATCTCTCCCCTCTGATCCATCTCTGGACATTATCCAAACAACCATCTTTATTGTTAACAAAAATAAGGTGAACCGGAAGTGGTTCAACTAACACTTACGCACAATGTGTAATGAATCCAAGAGGAGTATATTTGAGTTGCAGTAACACATCCATGTTCCACATGTATAGTCACGTTGTGCTTGCAGCACATGGAGGACCTTGGTCAGGATGCCAGTGTGTTACAGGACACACATTGATCCACTTAAATCACATGCTTTTGACTGTGGTACTAAGTACTGCACAGAGGAATCCCACACAAAAACAGGGAGAACATTCAAATCACATCATACACAGTGTGGGGAAAAAGTCAGACAGCTCTGGAACCGGAACGCCACACCACACTGAATCATAGTTCTCACGCAAAAGTCATAATATTAAACTGATAATTGGAATAACGCATCAACTTATCTCCGACACAAGAAGATTCCCTTTGCCTATGTAGCCATTGTAACAGAGATGCATTCTGGGAAGAGTTATCCGATGCCTACTATATTATTAGAAAACCAAGCCAGCTTCACTCAGCTTCTGTTGTAACGTACCATGCAGATCACTGAGATGTGATTTGCGTGCCTGCATATTTGTCATCGAACATGTGAAAAATTTCAGATAACGAAAATAAATGGTAAAAGCTGACCACTATTTCACAATGTGAACCACATAAGGCGCTAGCAGCTGCGTACATTGTGGTGCTTTCACACGTATGCAAGCTGCGGATTTTAGGACCTCTGATTAAGGCGGTGACTCTCCCCAAACCTCAGGAGGCATGTGACGGCGTGACTCGGTCCGTCTGCAGTCATGCGCTCCTTCCCGGAGGCTTGCCTGTAACTAAAACGCCGTCCGAAAGTGCGCACTGGCTCATCCGACGCTGCAAACATGGACTGCGGGATAATGACCTCCAAACTGATCCTTTTGCTCCTCAGCCTGGTGTTCTGGGTGAGAATCTCTCTGGTTTTTCTCACCTTCTTTTAAGTTTTAGTTTACTCCTGCGGAGGCGGCGCTTTGGGTGTGTTTGCAGCCCCTAAAATATCACCCAGAATGGGATTTTCCTATAAAAAAGTGGGTGATGGGGGACGCTGTTAATAGGGCTATATCTTAGATGGCAGTGTCATGTAATCTTACTTAACTTTGATTTTTCTATTTTGGGAAAAGTATGCATGTTAAACAGAAGTTAATCCGTAACTGGCTCTAGACAGAGAGGGCCTGAGGTTGATGCGGAGTTTAACACCTGCCCAAAAGGACGTCTAACGTTAAAAAACGTTGCAGGACCGGAATTGTTTTGAAACTCACCTTTATTGGTATCTCCTACGATTTTCCTCCATTGTTTATCGCAAATAGGTTGCAAACTGGTTTGTCTTGTTTAGGTTCTATTGTTATATCGTACAGTAGCGTGAATAGTTATAGGAATCTTGTGTTTATGCTTTTTTTTATTATTATTAATAATAATACGAATGAACAAAAAAGTTAAAGGTTTTCTACCCCCAGCAGAGTATAAAATAACGATCCCTATTTCTCTTTTCTTTATTTAATAGCTCTGATGGCTGGCTATTACTACTTGCTACTTCTCACCGTGCACTTTTCGTTTTCTCCTTGATCTTTTAGTTAAAAACCCCGTTTTGGGGCAGTATGGTGTAATCAATGTTTCTAATCTAATAACGCCGACGATATATTGCTATTATAACTATTAAAGTTATAAAGTTGTTCATCGGTTGTGGTACATTATTCGGTTAGTAACCAGTTTATTTCTTTATTTAAAGTAAACTATGATATTGTTTATACCCGTCGTCAGAAGGACGCTCTGTTTACTTCCTTTTACGGGCTTTCCTTTCCGTTTGGTCAGTGGCTTTGATGCCGTTTACTTCCTATTAGATTTGCTACAATGAAGGGCACTGAGAGACAGAACAGACTTCTTTATAAAGAAGGAAAGTAGGATTTTACTTATCTAATGTAAGGGCTGCCAGCTCTCTCCGTCATCTGCGACACTCACGCTTTCTGACTCTCGCGCTCACGCAAGAAATCTTACGGCAAATCTACGCTATTCCATTATAAACCTAAAATTGGCTACATCCAAAACGCTGGGTTGAGAATCTCACTCCAGCCAGCTGACCGATGTTGGTAACTGTAAAGACCATCCTTGGGAGCCCCTGACCCGCTATGTACCTGAATGGGCCAGACTATGGCAGAACAGGCGACAGGGACATCAGCCCTTGCGGCATGATCGTTGCTCATGATCTGCTGATGATGTCTGACATGGGCTACCTTTGGGCTGCATAATGCCAGTTTTTAAAATGGACTGGTTTTGTTGGCTGCGATCATAAAATCCGCTGATACTTTAACCAGATGTGAATGAATGGGAAATTCCTCTAATGATGATGGATTAAAACTTACAGTTACAGTCTGGCAAGCTAGATAAACTGTAGCTCATGTAAGAACTGGAGGAACACATAGATGACTGAAGGGTTGCTTTTCTGACTATATACAAAAGACAAGCCAGCTTACGAGTCATACATAAAAAACGGTATGTGTGTGTTTCAGTTTGTACTTCTCTAAAATATTGGCATGTATAAGTTAGATGTTTTGTACATTAGGACACGAGCTTTGGAATTTTTTTCATAAAATTTTACAGCTTTTTGTGATAGCTTGTTGTATTATGCTCCATGACAGTTGAGGTCCTGGTAGATTTTAAATAATAATTGATACTTTAGTTATCACTGTGAGGAAATTCTCTATATGCCAACCCCCAACTTGCTTTCTGTTGGTGAGAGTAAATGACTGCGAAGGGCAGCCACCCATAGCAGCGCCCAGGGAGCTGGGGGTTAAGGGCCTTGCTCAAGGACCCGCAGATGTGCCAAGGCTGGGCTTGAACCGGTGACCTTGCGATCACAGTCACAGAGGCTTAGCCCACTGTTTATTGTCTGAGGTTCAGTCACAGAAATCCCTGGTACCAAGGCCTGTGGTCCAGTTTGTCAGGCCAGTGAGTGTTATGGATATTGTACGATAACTAGCTTCTTCTGGTGAAGATCAGCTGATCAACGCCATGTGCTGCATTCTGGGGATAAAGGTATTATGGTGGATGTAGGACTGTGTTCTTTTCTACTGGAATGTGGAACAGAACCTTAACTGTCATTTATGTTCAGTATAATCATGGGGTTCAGTATAATCTCTAATCCCAAGGCAGTCAGACCCTTTGTGTGTGTCTGCAAAACAGCTAAACAATGACGTAGCCGTGTATTCCTGCTTCTGGCCTATGCTAACCTTAATCCGGTTTGCCCCCCCAAGGCCGCCGGAGCCGGTCTGGCTTATGTGGGCGTCTCCGTCATCAAGAGCTACAATAACTATGATCACTTCTTTGAGGACCAGTACACCTTCATCCCTGCTGCCATCATCGTTACAATCGCAGTGCTGATGTTCATCGTCGGTTTTGTGGGTTGCTGCGCTACTCTGACAGAGTCCAGTCTCGGGCTGGGGTTTGTAAGTATCCCGGGATGGAATTAAGGAACGATCAGACGGTCCTTCATGGGTTAATTCTCCAACCATAACTCCTCTCTCCATCAATGCAGTTCCTACTTGTTCTCCTGGTCTTCTTTGCTGGGGAGATCTCTGCTCTGGTGTTTGGATTCATATACAGGGGAATGGTAAGTGAGCATCTGTACAGTGACCTCTGTTGGGTGTGTGAGGGAAAAACACCCCTTATTTAACACGAGCAACACTGTGAAACCGAGGTTAAATGACTGACTGCTCCCTCTGGAACATTTGGTTTAGATGATTCTGTTGTAGAAGCTGATGATCTTCAAATCCAAACAATGTACAGTTCGGTAAATATAACCTGGGCTCAGAAGCATTGTGTCACATTCTACAGATAAAGGATGACCTGGAGCACACAATGACTGGGGTGTTCCAGAATTACGATGGCCAGAACTCAGAGACGCGGGCAGTAGACTACCTGCAGACTCAGGTGAGAGCGAATTTGCCGGCTATGAATATGTGTGTTAGGCTAATTGTGGTTGTGTAGCATGTGATTCCTGTTGGAGAGGAAATATGGCATAGTCTCATTTTGTATTCAGTCCTTAATTCACTAAGTGACATTCACTTCTTTACACATCATGACGCTTGATTTTAATATTTCATTGTATTCTCCAGACAAGAAATGCATATGATTTTGGGACCAGTCTACTGCTACACACATTTACCTTATTAGCTCAATAACTAAAAAAAGGTTTTGATGATCTTTTTTCAATTAGGTCATTGTGTCGGGGAAGATCTGGGACTTGTCAAATTTTGAGACAAATTGCACCAAAATTGAAGCAGCTGCACTTGGTGATAGTAAACCTACAGAAGATGCTTGATCTTGTGAACACAATGTATACATGACTTTTTCTGTGCCGGTTGGAAAATAAAATAGGGAACTCAGTCAGTAACGCTCCATCTTCCCTCTTCTTTTCCCTACCACACAGCTTCATTGCTGTGGAGTGAAAAACTACACTGACTGGAGAAACACAACCTGGTTCTCGACCAACCACACAGTGCCCCTCTCCTGCTGTGCGACCCATGACTCTGGCTGCACCGGTCGGCTGGACCAGCCATCACTGCTCAACACACAGGTCAGTGCTCAATAGCGCCACCCAGAGCTTGTGTGTCGCCCCAATTTTTTTCACAATATTTTTACAGTTTAATTGTCTAAGATTAATTCCTGTTTACACGGCAGCATTGAAGTATTACCACGACTATAAGCTTGTAAAGAACAAAGTTAAAGAGAAGAACTTCTGTGTAGTAATTCGTAGAAATTTGACTACAGGAGAGTTTGGTAGGCTGCATATGTCCAAAATAAGGTGGCTGTGATGGTTGAGTTCTGACCAAATAGAATTTGAATATTTTGGAAATTCTAGCAGTGAAAAAGTCTTAAGTATCCAGGGCGTTGTCTCTGGAAGTGAAAATCATCAGCTGTGCTGAAATGCCTCCCATTCAGTGCATTGATGCCGTTCAGAGACGAGCCTCAGCCTAAACTGTCTCCCCTTCCCAGGGCTGTGAGTTCAAGCTAGTACAACTGCTGCAGGATGCAATCAGCTATGTAATGCTAGTCGTCGTGGGCTTTGCCATCTTTAAGGTATGTCTCACCGTTAATGTCGTCCAGGCAGGGGGGGGGGAAACGCATGCTAACACCATTGTGGGCTTGGGGTGGGGGGCGAAAATGATTAATAGCCTTATTGTAAGGTGATTCTGGAAAATGTCTAGATCTGTCTATATTAGGCTGCATCTCCTAGGACAGGTGTTGGCAACCGAATTGAGAAAAACCACTTTCAGAAAAAAAAAAAAGTCAAACTAAAAAACCAGAATTTTACTGGAAACAGAAATGTATTCTGAACATGTGCTAAATTCCAAAGCCATCGTACAATGAAAGATTGCAATCTTGCTTGAAAATTTAAAGCACCTTCATACAGTACAAACATCGAGACACTATCTAAAGATATACAGCAGTGTTTCCCCTACCATTATATTAGGGGGTCGCCCCACCCCCCCCCAACGGCCCCTCCCGCCGTAAAATTAAAGGTCAATTTAATTTTATTTTCTATATAGCGCTTGATCACAACAGAAGTAATTTAAGGTTGCCGTTCGAATAGAACAGGTCTATACATCGTCCTTTTATCAAACTAAATAGCCTTGTGTTATTTATCTTATTTACACAACAGCTTGTCATTTTTGTCTCTACACTATTGCATGTTTACATTCTCCTCCGCTCTCTGTATCGCGCAAGGCGGAGTTCCGCCCTTATGCGCATGCACAGACACATGCACGCACACACAGGTGACAGAGAATGCGCGTCGGAAAATATGTTGCGTCAATCACCTGAAAAGCGGACTAATGTGTTTTTTTTGACTGCTGTCATTAAAAGAAACATATGAACACCAGCTGTTAACCTGTAGGGGAAACACTGTACAGGCAGAAAAATCGCACTGAACAGGTCATTTCGTTTTTACATTTGCACCTGTGATCAAGCAGGCATGTTGTCTTAGGCAGCCACAAGTACCATACCGTACTTACTGAATTTCGTTGAAAGCATACTTCTAGACCGTCAGTGCAGTAGGTGCTATGTGTGCAAGATAGTCTGCTTTGGAGCCACAGGCTGCCATCTTCTGTCCTCGGTAGCAGTTGATGAAATGGTGATGGTACCTGGGGCTTTAATGATCATGGTCAGGCAGTCTTGTGCCCAGTTGTAGAACCTTGGAACCGAACAGGAAGCACTAGAGCACTACCTCCACCCGTGAGGTTTCTATAGCAACACCCTGCTGACTGCGTCTTGTTTCTTTGCAGCTATTCGGAATGATCAGCGTGTGTGTGATCGCTTGTAGTGATCACCGGAGACACTACCTGCCTCTATAGACCAGAGTCTACACTCATGTGAAAGATGGACCCTGTCTGTTGGATCAAAGGGTGCCTGTATTCTGGTTTTATGTCTAACTGTACAGAATCTTGTTTTCCTGGCACCCAACCACCAGCAAGCTGTACTCATGAAACTGGAACTAAAGTAATGACAGATGTATATTTTTATTACCATAAGACTAAAGCATAACAAGCTATGGAAAAGGGGTGTGTTTTGTAAGTGTCTATGCTCTGGTAGCTTCAACTGCACATTAATTTTTTTGGTGTGAGAATGTTAGGTCTAAATTTGCTGTATGAAATGAGAAAAAACTACACCTTTCTATTTGATTTCCATGTAGTGATTCGATAATTAAACACAGAATTAAATGCCATGAACATTTTTAATCTATATGCAATAAAATGTAATTATTGGTAGTTTTTCAAAATACTGAAATGGTTCAGTGTGTTGTCTTTATAGATATAATGGTCTTGTCTGTTAAATAAGTGAATAGTTGATTTGTAATAAAGTTCCCATGTAGGTCAACCACATCATCTCTCTGAGTCTCCACCCACCTCGCCCGCGTGGGCTACTGAGAGGCTAATGCTAACATGCGGCGAGCTTCCGGCCGTGGCACATCTCAACCGCAGGGTGATCCTTTATATGTAGGATGTGGCGCTTCTGTTGGTGGATAGCCTTCGTCCACATCCCGCGTCGATGAGTTCTGCCCGCCCAACACTGTCAGCATTTCATGGTTTAATTCAGAGGAACACACTGATTTTTGGTTTGATGTTGATTGGCTTAAAAATGTAAGAGGTATTACAGTTTATCCAACGGCGATATTGATAGACGGTCATAGGACACATACTGTACAAGTGGTGTTACGCTGATCGGCATTGCACGGTTCCTAAATTTTCCGGCAGTTTTGTGTGCGCAGAAGGATGTTCCCATCTTGCTTTATTCTTAATTCATATTGCTGGAGAATGTGGAGTCAACTTAAAGTGTGAAATATTGTCCTCGTTTAACTTCACATGTGGAGCGTAATCTGAAAAGAATTGCCGTCATGATCCCGAAGATATTGCAGTTTAGATGTCAGTACATGTAGCGAATATCGAACATAGAACCAACCTCACCGCGGTTACGAAAGGTACCTAATTTGGTGGAGAACGGTCTTAGGATGGGAGTAAAATAAAGATGGATCCATTCAAAAGTCGTAGTGATGTAAGTTGTTTTAACTTAGATTTATGGAAGTAAATGTACATTGTTTTGGTTGTATTTAAATATTTAAGTTAGTCTAACTTTAAAATACTCGTAAAGATTACTCAATAATTGTAACCGGAATAAATTTCTGTAGGCTACAGGCTATGTGTTGGCATAGGAAACCATGCATCACGATGTTTTAATAGAACTGAATTATGTTTGAATGGGTTTTGAGACATCGTTGTCAGCAGTAGTTGAACCACTTATTAAGGAATAAGTAATATTTTTTTTAAAAGTATATGTAATACTTTTTATAAGTAATGTTTTTTTTTCTGTATTTTCCCAGCAATCATCTTATAATCAGTGATCTACATAATTTAACTTAAGAAAAAATACACGAATATCGAAAAGATGTACGATGGCATGGCCAAAAATACTGGCACCCCTGCATTTATGTCAGAAGACGCACCACATCTCCCAGTAAATTGTTGCAATTACAAATGCTTTGGTTCTCATGTTTATTTCTTTTGTTGGCCCTGGAAAAACTCAAAAAAGCAGAGGAATGGTGCCAATATTTTTGGCCATGGCTGTAACTCAACAGTTGGTACAAAGATACTAAAACGACAGTAAAACCATCTAACTACAAAGTAGAGGGTGGCGTCATGATTCAAATCAGCGTGTGACGGTAGGAACATAATCTCCCAGTCGCGCGTTGATCTGGTCATCACCCTCTACTTTAACTATATAGTACTGGAATGACGTTATGATTCAAATCATTGTGCAACAGGGGGCACATGTTGGATTGGGCGTCGTTTCCGGGTGTTAGGGAGCTGCAGTCACTTTGCGGGAAACTTCCAGTAGAGGTGGGATGTGTGGTAACAGATGTCACATTTGTACTGTAATTTACAGTAATACAAGTGGTACTACCCATAGAATCAACTCAGGACTAGGAGTCTAATGAAAAATTGATTTAGAATGGAGTTATGGGGGTACAGAACCTACCCTGGAAGCTACAGGCGCAAGGCAGGGAATAACCCAGGATGGGGCACCGACCCATGGCAGACACACACACTATTCACATACACAGTCACACATATGGACAATTTGGTAACTCCAATTCACCTTAGCATGGTTTCGGACTGGGGGACGGATTAGAGATCCTGGAGGAAACTGCATGGCGATATAGGAGGAACATGCAAGCTCCATAGCCATGGTCCCAGAGGTGAAAGGCAACATTCAAAATATACTATTTCTGTTTTTTTTTTTTTATCGTTAAAATATTACGATTAGCTTCAGTTGCATAGAGTCTCAGAGTCTCTGTTTTTACAGTGCAAAAAACGCAGCAACTTGATTTGTCTGCACTTCAAACTTAGGACGCTTTATTATAAGGTATATTGGTGTGAATCGATTCCAATCAGAGATTATTCGTTTTGTATTGAATCATTATATGTTTAACTGCATTTTCCTTTCTATCATATCATAGACTGGGGTGAATATGTTAATGAATCTATTGTGTCCACTAAGAGGTAGAGAGACACACCCCTATTGAGAACCTCAAGTTCTCATTTTGTTGTAGTGATTTTAATGACCAGAAGGGGTCAGCCTCGTCTAAATGGAACCAGCTCATTGGAGGAGTTACGGGGCTTAGTTGGTCCCTCTGTAACACTTAGGGAGATGTCTGCTATTGTATATACACCTGTAATGGCAAATGTAATTTTTTACACTAGATGAGGGAATATAGAATACAATCCATCCTTCTTACAGCCACTACTTCAGCTCGGAGCCTATCACAGAACACAACACAGCGGAACGCCCCAATCAAGAGGCCAGCCCCACACTATGGGCACTTTGGAGCTGCCTGCTCACCTTGGCTTTGGGTTACAAGGAAACTCACACAACAGGAAGTGATCATGGAGACTCCACCCATGGCCAGAGTAGGATCTGAGCCCTCGATTGTAGAGGCGCTGGGGAGGAATGCTCACTATTGAACCAGCATTCCACCTAATGCCAGCCATACTTTTAAAAAAATCCACCTTTCATTTAGGCCTTTTGGTGTTTAGCATGTACATGTAAATGCATTATTTTAGGTTACGGCTCGATGCTCCTGGATCTTCATTGTAGTCTGTGGAAGAGCTGCAGAGCACCGTTCTATGGTTCTCTGTGTGACAGCAGCAGGTCAGTCCCAGGGGTGGGGGTGGCACTCGGCTGTAGAGCAGCTGCTGTTGACACCACCTCAACAACCTGTCCTCTGTCTAGGACCAGCCATGCACCCACCCACCCCCACCAATCTACTCTTGAAATATTTGCAGAAAACAGAGAAACAGAGTGTGTGTGTGTGTGTGTGTGTGTGTGTGTGTGTGTGTGTGTGTGTGTGTGTGTGTGGTGGAAGGGAACAGCAGGTTGCAGGGCAGGCAAAGATTTCAACTTAAATACCAGAAGGAGCCAGCTGTTGGACTCTTGACCCTAAGACCCTGTCAAACATACCCAATATGTTATTTTAAGTTCAAGCTAAGATATATATATATATATATATATATATAAAAAAATTTGGGTGGGTGGAGGGTATAAAGTCGTATAACTGTATTAGTAAGAAGTTTGTCAAAGTGGTCTATCTAGATGCCAGGAAGTTTGCAAGAAATGTGGTAGAGGGAGAGGAGAAACCTGGTGTGTGCCCCCCTTTTCGGGGAGTGTTTTTTGTGAGCAGGTTTCTGAGCGGGGCGAGTATGTCGATGAGCGTGGGGTCTTGCCAGAGTTCTGCCGGAGCAGTCTTTGCTGGAGTTGGGGGATGCTGCTGAGTGTCCCTGCCGCTCGCCGTCCGTGCGGGAGGAGGCCCTAACGGGTGCAGAGCTGAATTACACAGACGCGGCACCGGCATCATGGGTCATTGTTTACTCTGGCCTCTGCTGAGGTCTTGCAGCAGCAGGGGGGTATCTAAGCCCAGAGAGGGACTGTCATTGAACCCTCGAATGAGATACTTCACCCGAATTTCTTCATTTCCATCTGTGTGAAGGTGTGAAAATTGTAAGTTGACCTTAAAGAAGAAGGGAATAAGTGTTTAAGCGTATTGATATTTAACTTGATGATTAAGTTAACAGCTGTTGTTACTTTAACCGAGATGTATATTCTACATATGTGTTGTAGCGAAAAGGTTTGGGATCTGTTGAAATAACCTGTATGTTTTAATAATTTATTGCCTCCATTTATGAACGCTGCCTCATCGCTGAGATGATAATGGCCTGTGCCAACCAGGGTTATAATCGATAACAAAAACTAAAACTATGAGAACATTTTCATAAACTGAAATACGAAACTACAAATATTGCTTAAAATATTAACTGAAATGAAACCATCAAATGCTTTTCGTTACCATTTTTCTAATATTATGTACCTAAAGTAATGATTTGTTCATCTTTACCATTAGTAGCAGCTGGAACATATTTTGCCAGTTTTTGTGTTTGAAGACTTCAGCACATAACGCGCACTGTGGGTTCATGTAGGAGCACATAACGCTCACTGTGGGTTCATGTAGGAGCACGTAACGCGCACTGTGGGTTCATGTAGGAGCACGTAACGCGCACTGTGGGTTCATGTAGGACCCTCTAACGATCCCACACATAAAACAGCTCTACATCCTTGTCAGTCCCAAGAAATAAAATGACTAAAACTTGAGCTGAAATTAAAATTTATAAAAACTAAATATAAAAATATACTTAACGTAAAAACTAAAAAAACAACACACTGAAAAGCAGCTAAAACTAAAGAGGATTTCAAATGAAAATTGAAAATAACTTAAACAAAAAGCTTAATTAGGAAAACAAAACAATAGCGTTAGTGTTGGCCCATGTACATGCTCGCTGTTTCCTTTGCAGTGACAGCAGGATGAAGCTATTGCAGACTTAAACCCAAACCCAGTGCATTTGTTTGAGTCTTATTTCATGACCCAAAGCATCACAGGGCATTGTGAAGCCTGATGTTGTAAACATGTACACGCATCCTCTGCCTTCTCTTCCTGAGAATCAGGATTAAATTTCAGCCTCTGGTGACCAACCCCCACGAGGCGACCCTGCCCCCATGAGTTTTGATAGCGGCTGGCACAGTGAATGGACCGTGCGGACCGTGACACCAAACAGACGGACGCATCCCCGACGAAGGCGTGCGGAAAGCGGCTGCTCGTGCTGGTGCTTTGACGCGACACCAGTCAGCAAACCGTGAAAACCTCACGCCCTTTGGCTCTCATTTTCCTCTCCTTCTACTCCTGGCAGTGGCATCGCAGGTCTGGAGTCACTGGGTATAAGTCTGCGTGTCAGGTAGCAGGGGAAGGACAAGACAGAGCTTTGATTTGGTCGGGAGTGACCTCTTTGCCCCCGGACTGCCCCAGCCAGAGCCGTAGACCCAGGTCATTCTGACCAATGGCCAGTGTCAAAAACACCGGTTTCGAGTTTCGGGTTTGATTTGTCACATACACAAACCAACACAATACATTTGTGCAGGGGAATGCTTTGAAAAATCGAGGCTGCGTTCCAGGGTGAGAAAAACAGGAGCAGGAATGCGTCTCCCTACGCTAAACAAAGGGACAGTCTCATTCTTTTTGGCATTTATACATACATACACACACACACACACATACATATATATAATAATGTGTGTGTGTGTGTGTCTTTGTCCTGAGCTGGGGTACTTCCAGACCCCATTCCCCTTCCACACAGTGAAGTCTCCCATGGGCATGTTTTTGTGTGGCTGATGAAATTCAAACCTCGGGGGAAAAATAATTGCATATGTCCAGTCTCAGATGATGGATGGCTCCGCCCGTTTGGCTACTGTGCCTCTAATCAGCAGGGTGCTGGTTCAAATCCCAGTGATTTTACCATGAGGTCCTAAAGCCTCCAATCGCTCCTACTCTGCTTTCTTAAAAAACACATGTCGCTTTGGATAGAAGCGTCTGCTATAAGTAAAACGTAAATGTGATCTCCTCATAGATCAGGCTTTGCAGTCTGACCTAAAGCCCGCCTGTCTCTTTTCATTTCTCTTTCAGAGGATGATGTTTCATTAAGAAGCCTCTAGCACTTCCATGTCTGACTTTTCCCTGATTAATAAGCAGAAGCGGCCTGAAGCGGCCTGATGCGGCCTGAAGCGGCCTGATGCGGCCTGATGCGGCCAAGCTGTACGGCCTCCCCCAGGCAGCGCTCTGTTATCCACACATCCCCTGATCCAGCTGTCCATAAAGTGGCTCCGCCGCGATTCTGTTCGGGTCCGTCTCAGTGGTGCTGCCCCGGCGTCCCTGGCAGGGAGCTGCCTCGTGTTCCATCCATCCCGCCCTGTAATCTGTTTCAGGTTCCTCTTTGTGAGTTCTGGGTTCATCAGCTTTCACATTTAGTTCTAGGGAAGCACAAACACAGTAACATGTTATCCAGCTTTGTCTTCAGAGTCATTACGATAGACAGGACTTCAGAGTTTTACATATTTATATGGTAGGTTGTCTATTTAACTCAAGAATGAAAAAAACTTGTCTTGATCACTCTAAATTTGAAGACTCAAGTAGTTTAACTTGGTCATTTGGAGATTGTGGTTTTTTAAAAATAATTTTGCATCCATGGTAGCCCATACTCCCCAGCACCAGAATTCAGCCTTTACGTCAGTTTGTATTTCTAGCTGTAAGGTATACTCCTTTCTGTCCACCAGGGCGGCGCTGTAGTTCTTTGCGCTCTCCCTCCAAAGATTCTATTTCCCACATCCTTGTTGCTCAGGCTTGGCCTATGATATGTGATCCCTCCTGATACTTCCTTGTGTATTGTTTGCGTGTGCATTGTATGCGTGTGTATTGTTTGTGAGTATGACGCACACCTATTCTCCCATCTCCATGGGCACTTCATGCTGGTGCCCCTGGAGTGGCAGGAGGTTTCCTGTCTGTGTGGGCCGGAACTGCACTTGTATACCTGCTGTGCCATCTGTAGACCTATACGTGGTTTTATGTCTACCCAGCCTCTACACGGGGACATCTATCCAGCAGGAAAGAGAGGTGGTAATTGGGCTCTGGGGAGAGGTAGAAGTAGAGAGAGGGTTGATGGAAATAGGAGGACCGAAATCAATCCTGAAGTACAATAGATATCAGTGCACACAGAAAAAGCGGCCAACCAAAAATAACCCAGGTGTGTCAGATGGGGACGAAGCGGCCACCATCATATGTGTGGATTTCTGTGAACTCGGTGTCTCTCTCGGTGCCCGAGGAGGGTGGGGGGTGTGGGGTGATTAATGAACCGCAGCAAGCACACAGTCTCACTGTTTTACGCCTTTGTTCTGTCAGTGTAGATGTAGTCAGTGTCCTTACCTGTTGATGTTAGATTTGTGCAGACTAGAGAGAGAGAGAGAGATTGAAGGCAAGCTGTGTGGGAGCAGTAACAACCTGCAGGAGAATCCAATCACTGAGCCGGCCTCCTTGACCTCTAATTACCCCCCCCCCCCTTCCCCTATCCCAGTTCAAATCACTTTGAGTGGTTTTATTGGAAACCTGCAGCCATTTGGGAACACTGTGTTCTGACCCGGAGGAGCGGAGGCAAGGTTCTCTGGTAGACACTGTTTAGCACAGGGTATCATTAATCCAGAAATACTAGGGTTCCAGCCCGAGGTAGAGAAGGAAACCTTTGAATGAATTTGGACCCCGATGTTTCTTACAGAGACCCCTAAATGCCGCATCAGCAAAAGTGTCTGTTTCAGCTCATGCTGGAACCATTTAAACGACTGTGTTCTATCGCTGGGTGATAATCAGCTTTGTTTCCCCCTATCAGAGTGATACATTGCTAAGTGTTTCGGACGCTTTGGCTCTCTCTGCCTCCTTCTCAGCCTCTTCATCCTCAATCTGCCATGAATTTGTAAGAGACGAATGGCAGAGACGCACGATGGAGGCACGTGGGCGTGTGTTTAACGGGGGAAGGCGTTTATTCCAGGCCGACCGCAGAACTGCAGGCTAAATTCAATACTTTAGAAGCTGACTAGTTCAAAGTGGCATAATAACAAGTTTTGCAAGGAAATTCCTCATGAACTGACAATGGCATTGCTTTCCATTCTGGTTTCTGCTGTTTACCTGCTTGGCCCATGGTCTTATTTTATACTTGTATGTTGATTCAGTAATAAAACTGGGAATCAAGTGATGTAAACAGATTTAAACTCCACCAAGATCCAATAAAAGTTTTTTTTTTTTTTACTGTGGGAATACTCTATATATAATACTCTATATATAATATAACACGTGCCATTAATAACTATATTTCAATAAACGCAGTTTCTTTTTCCAGGGTTTTCCCAGTCCATGGAAACCAGGGACTGATGGAAAATGATCATTTTAATTTGGAAATGTCAATATCAAAATATGGTTATTATTAGTGCAAGGCAACTAGAGTTAAAAAAATTCGACCAGGAATACCAGTGTTAATCTGCACCTTCTGAAAATGTGTTTTAAAGCACAAAACATACTCATTAATATCACTCCTCAGTCTTGCCTGTGACTCAACGGGTTAGGTGACCCACTCACGTCCCAGAGCTGGCACTGTGATGTCATCAGTGGGCCCCTGTGCAAGGCCTTTGTTCCTTCAGGGACTGTCTGAGTCGGTTTCTTCTCAAAAAAATCTATGCCACTTTGGATCAGAGTGTTTGCTAAATAAATAAAATGTAATGCTTAGTAGCACAAATTGGGCCAGAAATGGCAGTCCAAGGTTGGCATGCCAGCTTAGTGGGTAGCCTGTGTGTGCGTGTATGTGCATGTGGATTAGGTTTATATTACATTGTGGGGACCAAATGTTATTTTTACTTTGGAGGGACCATTTTTCAGGTCCCCACAAAGATCTGTGAATGCAATCAAAAAACTGAAAATGTATTTTGTTTGGTTACTTATGGTTAAGGTTAGGGCTGGGTTGGGATTAAGGTCGTCATATTAGGATTAGCCTTTCCCCCCTAGAAATGAATGGGTAGTCCCCACAAAGATATAGTGTGTGTGTGCGTGTGCATGTGTGCGTGTGCATGCGCGCATGTGCGTGTGTATGGTTTGCATGGTTTTCTTTTGGGTGCACTGATTCCATCCTGCAGTTATCTTGTTTGTGATGGCTGTTGTTGCCCTTGCTGTGTATCCTGTGGTGGACTTGCATTCCATCCGCAGTATCCCCTGTGCTTCCTGGGTAAGCTCCAAGTTTACTGTGACCCTGCATTGCATAACCATTTGGATGGATGGATAGATGGATGGATGGATGCCTGTCCGACAGCCGATTGCCATTTTTAGCTTGGCAGCCCACTGAACACTCATGTTTACCCCCTGCTTGCAAGTTCCCCATGGCCTCAGAACTGTTCTAACTCCAAATTCATTCACACATGACCTTATGGAACTTTCACAAAATGTAATTCCATGCGTCTTTTAACATTTTAATTTGATAAACCACAAAAAGCAAAATTTATTAGAAACCATCACTTTAATCTGAGGTCTCCACAGAGTCCGTAAAAGCCGTCGGCCGCATAGCGGTGAAACTCTGTCTGCTCCCTCTGACATGGGTGTGAGGGAGAAGAGGAGCAAAGTCAAGGAGAAAAACTCCTCTGTCCCACACACCGAAAAGCAGTAAGACTGCAGATATCTGCCTGTTGCTTGAGTCACATTCTACTCCCCACGTTATGAAACTGGGATCTTCCTCTGCAGGAAGTCAGACTTAATAGATGGCATGCTTGAAGAGTGCCTGATTATTATTCAAAGATTAAAAAAAAAAAACAAATGTGTCCCCTGGAAGGCAGAAGGATCTGCGAGCAGTGGGAGGACGGCCTACCGTGGTGAGTGACTGCGTCGTCCTCTGGAAGGCAGACGAGACGGAGTCATCAGGCACGACGGCATCGGTCGACTCGATGCTAACACGAAGATAAGCAGGAAATGTAGACTAATTACTTGCCCCTGCTTTCAGGCTGCAAAGCGACTAAGTTGATCTCCAGCTGTGGAGTAAGATAGCCTACGCGCTAAAAGAAGACCAAGATGTTGCAGTGTTTCCGACCATATGCTGACTACTTAAAGCTACCATTTCTTACTACAGTGTGTCCTTAATCCCCCGAATGCTCTGATGCTCTGGGGTGCAGGATAAATGGCTGACCCCGTGCTTAGACCCTAAGCTTCACTCTGGACCGTATATGTGCGAGTATGTCTCAAAAAGGAGAGCAGGATGAGATATGCAGAAGAAGCATCCCAATGTACCTGTACTTGTGCAAATAGCACATAGTACATCATTTAATCATTGGATTTTTTTTTTAATCACGTAAACTGGGGTACAGTGGCTAAGGTGCGCTGTGCTCCACATGCTACCTTGCTAGCATAACTGTGATGGCCTCTTTTAGAGCTGCTATGGAGTTATCTTCTTAAAGAAGCCTCAGTGGTATTTTTAAAGAAATGGTACATTTAGCAACAGAATAATGCTGCCTTTATCTTCTTGCTTTATATAACATGTATTTTCCTGTTGTTTTCTGCATAATAGCCTCCACACGGCTCTGCGGCACAGACTTTTTCAGGATAATATAAAGCGAATCAGGCAGTGGGAGATGTCAGCTCAGTTTCATACATATGGCTAATGAATTCAGAAAGCCAGAGGGCATGGAGGAGAGGAACACAGAGACTTCTGTCGGGAAAATCAGGAGAGAAAATAAAGCTCAGGTTGAAGGCCACTCTGAGGGTCCTCCTCACAGGCCTGGGCACCACAAACAGAGGAGAAATGAGGCAAGGCCCAGCATCACCGAGCTACTCGTTGTCATGTTCTCCCAGGGATGCAGGATTGTAGCACCTGCTGATTGAGTTGATGGCACCAGGAAGGGGAACCAGAATCAAGGATGCTGCAATCAAAAATGTGACATGTCTACTGGGGATGCCATGTCTGCTAGACACAAACCTTCAGCCAGGACCAAAGGGCTGCCATCTTGTAACATCTCTATTGCTTATAGTACCATAGCAGGATAGTTTCTGGACTGGAATTGCCCAAAGGAATGAGCAAACAAGCGTAATGGAATCGTATCTTAGATTGTAATGAAAATCCTGGTATCCGGGGAAAGGTTACAGTTGAGTCATAATTCAAAGCAAGTGATTTGTTGTGTAAATGCTTGTGTTATATTATTTAGTGTGGAGAGCAGAGCCTCGGAACATTTTGAATAATTATCACTCCCCCATTTTATTGAAGTGTGAAAATGTTAAGGTATAATATGAGTGTTCCTGTGGGGTGGTTCCAGGTCAAGCTACCCTGCCGATGACATGTGAGAAGTTAATTTTGTGTTATTGTGTAAAGGTACTTGGTGTTGACATATGTAAGGCAATATTTCTGAAAGATGAGTCATAATTCTTCCGGAACTGAGAGCTCTACATGTAAGTAAGGGGTCTAGATAGATCTCAGTATGTTATTCACCACAGAAGGATGTCAGGGTGATGTCAGACCCAACCACATCCTTGGTAAGACCTTCAGAATATGCCATAGTTATATTAATACGTAAGAAAAATACGTTGTGCTGGATGAAATTGTGAGATGTACTTCTAATACGTTTTCTGGAAGTATATCTTTAAAACATGGGCGCGTAGGATTCTTCTCCAGATTCCTTTGGAGCTGTTCTGCGGATGTCCTCTTGAAGGTGGCCCTGGAGCAGACCAAGAACATGACGAAAAGATTACAGTAAAACCGGTCTAAGTCGACACTCGCGGGACCAGCTTAAAAGTGACGACTTAGAGAATTGAGGAGATACACCAAAGTGTCAACTTATGTCTATCTCGCCGTTTTGCCGACTAGTAAATATAACACCATACTCTACTCATCACGGCCTCTGCATCCTTC
>JAODKF010000046.1:6295983-6344421 GCA_026779585.1 Mormyrus proboscirostris | reverse complement strand
CCATTACTGAGTGATGTGTGTGTTTGTGTGTGTTTGTGTATGCTTCTATTACTGTGTGATGTGTGTGTTTGTGTGTGCGCCTCCATTACTGAGTGATGTGTGTGTTTGTGTGCGCCTCCATTACTGAGTGATTAAGTACTAAGTGTGTGCGCCTCCATTACTGAGTGATAAGAGAGTGTAGCATGTCTGTGCCTTGTACTGAGTGATGTTTGTGTGTGTTACACTTTCTCACTGAATCCATGAGGATGTGTAACTCTCTGTCATGGCCAGCAGGTGGCATACTTATTAAGGACAGTGATTCATGACTCTCAGGATGCTGGTTTGAATCCAGGGAGAACCTTGCTGTCACACCCAGGATGATGTTTCTAAATTATCCCAGTGAAATCTCCAGCCCTCTATATATATTCAGATAAGAATAGAAAGTCATTCTGCTGAACAACCTTATATTCTGTGGAGGTGTGAGTGTATCAGGAGAAATGGACACAGGTGTGAGACTGATAGAGCGTAAGTAAACCTCCGTACTTGAATAAGTCACATCATGTAGGTTAAAACACCTTGTTTGCTCAGTTTCAGTTTAATTAGGAACGTAATGTTTACATGTTGAAGGTATTAGCTGAAGGTTAAAATGACCAGATACCCTTGAAGACTTGCTCAATAAAAATAACAATATTGCTGTGTATTCAGTTAGTTAGTCACTAGTTAATATAATAGTTAATTTAGAGTGACTCACCTGCTAGTTTTCATCTGGTTTACACAATTAAAACTTAATTTTTTAATTAAAAAAAAAAAAAATCATTAAATATGATTTGAATTATGGGATGTGTTTGATTAGGATAGGAAGTGAGAGTAATTAATGAAGAGCTCAGCTGGTGAGAAACACGGTTGCTCTGGCATTGGAGATGCTGAATCCGCCTGCTGGCCCTTCAGACTGAGTGGGGGTGGGGTGCTGTAGTAACAGGCTCACTAATTACCTTCACTCTGCTCACAAGCACTGGCTTCCCACACAATCAATGTTTGCTGCATTCTTCGTCAATCCAGATAGATCAGGACGCAGTCACTGATCTCCCTCCCTCCCTCCGTCTGTCTGCCTTTCTCTCCGTATTCCCTCGTTCCGTCCTTCAGCCGGTCAGCATACCTAACAGGCTGCTCTCACATGATCTCTCATCGCCATTATGGATTGTTCTCTCCGTTTATACAGTCTCTGATAAAGGCGGTGATTCAAACCCGGTGCCCCAGCCCATATAGTGATTTAGTGGCCTTTGCTGTACCGGTCTGTCTAGGGAGAGCAGAACCTGGAGGGCCTGTGTCACAATGGCACCCAGATAACGTTCACGCCTTCTGCTAGGAAGTGTCTGTGCCACTTCGCAGGGTGTGTGAGTGAGCTGGTGGCTTTAAGCGCCCCCATCCCGGTCCCGCCCCGCCCCGCCCCGCCCATCAGGCCTACCTGGCAGGGGCATGCATGTGGTAGTGCGGAGTGCATGAGTGCTGGAGTGGCTGTTGGAAGCGGATAAAGCCAGCTACCCTCTCAGAGGGCTGTTTGGAAGTTTCATGATGCGAGAGTAGTAGCGATTACAGAGCCTTCTGCTGTTTGGGGGGGAGGCACTGAAGTCTCGGAGTCCCTGCTCTAATATTAAAGGGACACAGTAATTGTTTCCCCATGTACCTCCTGTTTATCATACTAAGTCATCTGAATTTTGTTTCTATGGAAGAAAGAACATTTTGTGTTTTTTCTTGTATGTTAATTATAGTTGCTAGGTTTCAATTTTATGCATATATCTCTGTCTATGTGGTGCTCGTCTATGACTCCCTCTGTCTGTGTGGTGCTCGTCTATGACTCCCTCTGTCTGTGTGGTGCTCGTCTATGACTCCCTCTGTCTGTGTGGTGTTTTCTATGACTTCTGTTTATTTGGCGTTTGGTTGTGACTCCCTCTGTCTGTTTGGTGTTGTTTTTCTCTATGACTCCCTGTTTATGTGGTGTTTGTCTATGACTCCCTGTTTATGTGGTGTTTGTCTATGACTCCCTCTGTCTATGTGGTGTTTTCTATCACTTCTGTTTATTTGGTGTTTGGTTGTGACTCCCTCTGTCTGTGTGGTGTTGTGTTTGTCTATGATTCCCTCTGTCTGTTTGGTGTAGTTTTTCTCTATGACTCTCTGTTTATGTGGTGTTTGTCTATGACTCCCTCTGTCTATGTGGTGCATGTCTGTGACTCCATCTGTCTGTGTAGTGTTTTCTATGAGTTCCTCTGTTTATGTGGTGTTTGACTGTGACTCCCTCGGTGTGTGTGGTGTTTGTGACTCCCCTTGTCTGTAACAGGGATGGGCAATCTTGTCCACCAAGGGCCAGTGTGTATGCAGGTTTTTGGGAAAACCTTTTTGTCAGCTGATTAAACCTAGGTGCAAGGACTCTTCAGCCAATTAGTCATCTAAATCTAATTAGAAAGTTACAGAGAAAACCCACATACACAGCGACCCTTTCTGGATGCTATTACCTATCCCTGGTCTATGTGGTGTTCCACTGTGACTCCCTCTGTCACTACATAGCCTTTTCTGCCTGAACATCTCTTAGACTTGCTCTGTCTGTCTATATTGTCTTGTTTGAATGGTGTTTGGCTGAGGTTCTGTACACAGTTTGACAGCTTTTTGGCTGAGACTCACACCATTGTCTGTCGTTCTGACTCTCAATCTGCCCACCACCACCCTTCCTCCCCCAGGGGCCCATGAACTGGAGCAGATGCAGCTGATTCTAGACACGGTACCGGTGTTGAGGGAGGAAGATCGACAGGAACTACTGAAAGTCATGCCCTCCTACATCAGCCAGGGCTGGGAGGTCAAGAGGTCACTGCGGGAGCTGCTTCCCGAGGTGGATGTGGAGGGTGAGTCACATCAATCCATAAAAGTGACCATTCAGTTCAAATTACTCTGCTCTAGGCAGGCACAAAGTGCAAAAATGACTTTGTATTAAACCTACAAGGCACAGAGCAAAATTAAATTACATTGGTGATGTGGAACACAAAGCTCAGAGCAGTTACTGAGCTAGACTTGAACCTAAAGTTTGGTTCTTGTTACTAGGACATAGTTGTCTTTGCAAATTACTCAAGAGTACTTAGCCTGGATTGTTTTAGCAAATATTCAGCCGTGGTCAAATGAAATTCCAGTGGCTGTGATGTCATCGATCCATGCTTTACCACACTGTAGCATCCCCAGTAGCCCCTGGTGTCGAGTCACTGGATTTTAGCAGGAAGGTGCAGGAGGAGAAATCGGGGAGG
Source organism: Mormyrus proboscirostris (assembly GCA_026779585.1). Classification (NCBI taxonomy): domain Eukaryota; kingdom Metazoa; phylum Chordata; class Actinopteri; order Osteoglossiformes; family Mormyridae; genus Mormyrus; species Mormyrus proboscirostris. Next base: position 6,341,155 of record JAODKF010000046.1, on the reverse strand, counting down.
ACGAGTCAATCCAGACAGGAAAGAAGTCTAGGGGCTCAGACAAGGTCCTGGATCCCAAGACTGATCTGGAAGCAGGTGGCTCTCTTATGCCCCAATCTTTAAGGACTTCATAAGTGGACTGCAGAGAGCCTTAGGCTACAGGAACTGCAGCTTTCTAACTAGATCCCTCATTAACTCTGTTTAATTAGAAAGAAGCAATAAAGCATCATCCTCAGCCCTGACTCGGGGGAAATCTGCAGTTATGTACTTTGTATTATGTATCTCATTCCGTAATTGTCTTGGAACCTTGGAAGTAGGTGGGAAATAATGATAGGATTCTTGTTTTATCCAGGCTCCAGAGGAATGTTTATTGCACAGTCACCGGAGCGCGACGTGTGATCAGCGGCAGATGACACTCACAGAAACACTCACGCCCACACTCGCACGACAAGTCATATTTAATCTGCAAACTGAACGCGAGGCGCAGGCCCCAGGGGCTCTCAAAAGGCCGACCGCTCTCCCGTTAACAAGCGACAACCATTGATGTGAATCCTCTCCCGCTTGCTTCACTTTCCCGCTTCAGCTATCGACTTCCTTGAGCGGATCCTGACCTTTAACCCCATGGACCGGCTGACAGCAGAGGACGCCCTCTCCCATCATTTCCTGCGGCAGTACTCCTGTCCCGAGGACGAGCCCACGTCACTCCACCCTTTCCGCATTGAGGATGAGCTGGATGAGGGCCTGGTTACCGGGCAGGACTTTGGCTATGCCTCACAGTGGGAGTGTAACAGCCAAACCACACACTGGGACAGGTACGTTCACCAGATCTGGCAGTCTGGGATACTCGTGAGATTGAGATTACCATGCCTCAGCCAATTTGCAGACCTTTGTATATATAGTATATAATAATGTGATTTATCTGTTGAGTGCAGCAGGGCCTGTAATGTGATTGGTTCTATTTCATCTATCTCCCATGCTGGCCTATTATTTTTTTCTTTGGTAAAACTCTGATAGGCTACGCAGTGTGCTGGACACGCCCACCAGCAGTCCTTAGCAGAGACTGCAGAATGAGTCACTGCTTCATGCTGATATCTCCCCTGGGAGTCCCAGCACAGGATGTGGTGTTACCCTGACAACGGGGCAGAACACACACCCCAGGGCGCTGTGTGTCCCGCGACAGAATACTGGGGCTCAGAATACAGGTGACATTAATGACGGGTGCAGAGTGTGATCTGGTTACAGATGAGCAGCGCCAGGGTGGGGGCGGGGGGGAATAGCCAATCCACATGCAACTTGGTCATTATGCCATCATGCTGTCCCCCCTAAGGCATTTGGACACACCCCCTTGGCTTTTTGTGTGTGTGTGTGTGTGTGTGTGTGTGTGTGTGTGTGTGCATGTTGGTGTATTGCAAGCTGCAAGTGAACAGGGAGCTGGTTCCTTAGGAGACTGAATCAGCGACCAAACCTACGTAGGACTTCCAAACGAGCAAACTGGGTCATGGGGAAGAATGGGCTCTGCTGCACTCACCTCTGTCTGTCCTCCCCGCCCCACTCTCACAGGTTTGAGGCCAGCCTCTCGTCAGAACCCAGCTGGAGGCAGTCGGGCCAAGGGGAAGGAGTGTCAGGTTTGGGGGAGGAGGGGGAGGAGGTGCAGAGGGACCCACGGGCGGATCCTAGGCCTCCTCTGGAGGAGGCACAGGTGGACCCCCGCAAGTACTCTCACAGCAGCTCTGCGGAGCGCTTCCTGGAGCACTCGCACTGCTCCCTGGAACGTGTTGGGGGCAGCCATGGCGAACTGGACTGCGACCGCTCCTGCGACTATAAGGTGGGCTCACCCTCCTACCTGGACAAGATGGCATGGCGCGAGGGCAAGCCGCAGCACTACTCGGAGCCTAAGCTCATCCTGGACCTGTCGCACTGGAAGCAGAGCAACCAGCAGCCAGTGGGGGATGGCCTGGGGGAGCCCCCTACGGAGGGCCCGGCAGACCTCTTCCTGGAGATTTCCCGCTGGGTGGAAAGCACACAGTCGCGCCTGCACTCCCCCACCCCCAGTCCGCTTCAGGAGTTGCTCTCTCTACCCAGGTCTCCCCCACTACCTCTGTCACCCACCCTGCACCCCCTGACCCCCACACATTGTCCGGTTCCTGAGCACAAGCCCCACCGGAGCAGAATCAGCCCTCGTTCGTCGTCCTCCTCGCCCCCATCTCTGTTACCCTTTTCCCCCTCCTCCCCACCTCCACTCTCCCCCCGAATCCCTCCTACCTCCATCTGCCATATTGCTAGCCCCACCCCCTCAGAGACAGTCTCATCCCAAGGGGCGGAGTCACAGTTTGACCTGGATGCCTTCATCTCTCACGCCCTCAAGCTGTGCGGACAGACGGAGGAGCTTGAGGATAGTGGGGACGCAACCAGGCCGGTGGACATCAATGGAGTGCCCAAGCTTGCAGACTGCCCTCCGCCCCCCCCCTCAACCCCCGCACCAGAAATGCTCAAGGCACAGGACTACCAGAAGGAGCACTGGTAGCCCCATCACATGGACACCTGCTCTTTCTAGGGACTGAGTTCCCCTGCTTTGAAGTGCTGCAGCAGTTGGCATTCACCATGCTATTAGCCGTTAGCTAACATCCACTGGGCAGGACACCAGTGAGCCCACCCAAGGGCAGCTTACTAGATAGCCTTCTTCTAGATACAAGTAGCCTTCCCATGGACACCAGCAAGCCTGCCCAGATTTCTGGGTGCAGATTATCTCTTCCACGTCTTGGGCTGTAAGTGACAGTGGCTCGTCATCGGGGTGGGATCCTCACAGTAGCTCGTGGCCCTCAACAGTTGTGAGGAACTGCACGAAGGATCATCCTGAGGCAAGGGGGTAACCTTCAGTTTCCAGACTGCATTCAAAACCTTCAGTTTCCAGACTGGCATTGAAAACAGGCATAATCAGGACAGATTAGACACAAGAACTCAACAGGCGTCTTATAGCTTTGCACAATTACCCGTGGATGCTATGTAGGAAAAATGTAGGCGGCTAGAAAGGCATAACGTTTCCTGGGTTATAGTCTATCGACATAACCTATATTTTTTATTGTTTGGAATGAATGCAGTGAAAAAAAAAATAGACCATAACCATCTGAAGATCTTGTTTCTTAACAGGTTCACAACAGCACTTGAGATAGTTCCAGGTTTCTTGGCTACTCATTGTGAGCATCCCCTTGGTATACTTGCCACAGAAATAAGCTGGTAATAACTTGCCCCTTGACCTTCATGACTGTTTTCGGAAGACTGTTCTGGTTCTGGTGGGTGGAACCCCATTAGCAGGTGGACTGCAATAACACGGGCGGCCAGGCATGTTCTGGGACTGACAGCGTAGGCAAGGGTCACTTGTAGGATGGGTTTGCCGGGTTGTTTCGATCTCTCCTAGTGCTTCCCCTTATCGCTGGGCTCTCTCACCAACAGCATGACGTACATGATTGTACAGATGCTGTTCGTTTTCCTGTCAGTTTGAGTTTTCTAACAGATTAATGACGTTTAATAAAATTTGCCAACGGCTTAATGACGCTTGTGTTGTCTATCTCTAGCCGCTCGCGTTTCAGAAGTTCCACTTGCTCCTCATTCTCATCTTCATCAGGGGAAGATTGTGACCATGCACCTGTCAGGAGATTATCACTAAGCAGATAACATCTCCTGGTCTGAGGACTAGCCGCATTCTGAGTGATAGCAACACAATGACAGAACTGACTATTCAAGCACCCCACGTAGTGGAGAATCTCAAGTGACAGGCACGGCTAATTAATCATTGTGTCAGTTATCCTGCCTTTTTAAAGCTGGGGAATACACCCTCACGTCCAGACAGATTATAGCATGTTCAACGATTACTATGTGAGATGGTTCAGTCAAAACACACACACACCAACCGGCAGCCGTGTGTCCTTCACAGTGAGGCTCTTTCAAGGTCTGTAGCCAGGTCTGGGGATGTCAGGGCTTGTCACCTGCCTAGAGAACTGTGACCAGAGTAGTACAACAGAAACAAACTGCACAAAGTCTATCTGAAAAGTGCATGAGTGCTGCTGCAGCATCATGTTTAAGAACATTGTAGCACATAGCCTTAGGACGACATTCAGCTCAGGTCAGAACGACCAATAAACTTTACTGAAGTTCTTTTGTATCATTGCTAGCTGCTAACAAGATAGCAAGTATGAAAACATAGGCTGGAAACTAGGCGTGTGTGCCCTGCTATACAGTATTCTGACACTGCATTACCGCCAAGAACCAGCGGAGGTGCTGAAGCACCCTCAGCACCCTTCCTTCCAGTACTACTGTTGTGGTAGTTACAATCACAAGGTTGAGGTTAGCAGCGGCTACTAAGTCCTTGCAAATGTTTGTATCCAGCAACATACACTTGAGAAAGCAGGGTCAGCCAGTCACTGGTGTCATTGAGGCTATGGACAGTGCTTACCCCATAAACTCGTAGGAACCACAGCTAATAAGGAGCACAGAGACAGACTGCGTCCACCATTGTATGAGGATACAGGAACCACTGACTCTGAGTGACATCACACACAAATCAGTCTTTAACAAGGATAATGCGCCAAGAAGTTCTTAAACATTAAAAATGCAATATTTTCTATTGACACCTGTAAGTTAATCAAACTGTAAAATAGACTTACCCTATAAGATAGGTTACCATATGGACCATTAACTTATGTATTTTAGTGGGTAAAAGGCGGATTTTTTTATGATTACATAGTGCGATTTTTCCTTTTCAAATAAAGTCAAATAAATCTTAAATAATTTAAAAGCCAAGCAAACAAAACTTATTTCACTTACAATCTATGCGATTTTACGACTGTTGCCAGACCGCAAACATGTGGCCATGACTGCAGCCAGTCCGGCAGCCCGAGTGTTGCCCAGCATGACCGTGTGACAGGGCTGACTTATGACAGGATCGACTTACGAGTTTGGAAGCAATTGAAGTTGGTGATGACCCATATGAACATAGGCGGAAGAATGTCGATAAATCATACAATACAACTGATTTTATAAGTACACATTACTTTAGTTTACTTTTCATTTATTCCAAACTTCAACTAAATTAATTTTAAGTTCGATGATGTGGTATAGCTCTAGGTCAGCAGTTACAAGCTCCCGCACAACGAAAGCACTAACCGAGGGCTTCGCTCAGGGGGTCCGCAGTGAAATCACTCTGCCAACTAGGGGCTGCAAACCAGCAGCGTTCCAATCACAGCATCCCAGCTTTGCACCACCCCAGGACACGTTGTACCGGTACAGGTCGCATTGACAAAGGCACTTGCACCTGCATATTGTCTAGCAGTATGAAAACTGCATACTTTTTGAATAAAAGAAAAGCTTTTGAGATGTGAAGATCTGAGCATCTTAAGTTGTGCTTTTTGTCCCAGTCACGTGTGGCCCTTCCCAACCGTACCACATTAATCTTTCCCTAATGCACTATTGACACCACTTAACAACATCTTCCTTTGAACAGGAAAGGATTTCGTGGACAAATCTGATCTGTCTTCCTCTGTGTGCGTCCTGTTCCGTAGTTTAACTGTTTATCACAGGGTGGCATTTGCTGCAGATAACGCCAACCTCTGTGACCTGGGATAACCCCTCCCCCCATGGCCACACATACACGCACACACCCTGGCAGTAGGAAGCGGTCAGTCTGCCAGCCCATTGTGCTGACTCTTCGGGACATGCTGGGATTTGCACTGTCTTCCTGGCACTTGCATTAGGGGCCGACGAGGATGAGTGCTATAGACTGGCCCCTGGAGGTAGGAGGGAGTACTGCAACATGGACTGACCTCTAAAGGTCTCCCATACTTTTCAGAACCAGGACTGAAATGACAGCAATGCAAAACGACATGATGGCAGGTCTGTCATGTGTATCCAAACAAAGGGGAACCTTAAATACAGGGTTGTACTGGCCATCTGGCATACCAGGAATTTTCTCAGTAGGCCAATGGGGTGAGGACTGAACCGGCCATCTGGCATACCGGTGGGCCGATCATAATGGGCCTTTATAACCAAAAGCCCAGTGCCGGTTTTTAATCCCAGTCTGGCTCTGCTTAAATAGTTAAATGCAAACTGATATAAGCGGAAAATATTGCTAATTGTACCAAAAGTGACTGTACTCAACTCCAATAATGACATCATCTCAAGTCGATATGAAAAGTACATATTCTTGTCAAGTAACTGTCATGTTATGTTCCTCAAAAAGAGGTATCATGTTATTCCTGTCATAAACATATGCTTCCTTGGCAGTTGTGTAAGTAATAAGAGAAATGTCGAACAGAGTAAATATTGCGCGAGAAAAAATGTTACCGGTTGAATGATATTTATGAGGATGCGGTGAAAATGGGGTCCGATCAGAGACCAGCTTACTCAGCAGGTCAAGGGAGACGCTGAATATCAAAATAGCTCTGCATCCCCGGGAGTGCGCTCCGGAGAACAACTAAGGTTTGAATTGATAGTTAGCTAGTTTAACTACAGAGTCGACATATCTAGCATATTTGAAACAATTACGCAGTAATATAATAGCATTAGTATTTAATTTCATAATACAGTAGCTTTTTTGTTCTAAAGTTTAGGATTCGTCGTAGAGCATGCTTAAGTACATGTAATATTTCAGTCTATTAAAGCTCAGATATGACAGTGCAGGATCCTCTAAAGTATTATAATATTATTTACGGCACCCTACGGTTTTAAATTTTCATTTAGGTCATTCCATTTCGTTTAAGTTTTCTTCGTAGAAATTATAAAGATACTTAATCGTTTTACAAGTACCCATGGAATTGTTTATAGTTTCCCCGTGTACCGATATCGCATAATTCATACTGTCCATTGAGACGTACAGACACACAGGCAAAACTTGGGAGGACTGCTTAGGGTTAGCGATTTATGTGACGTGTCAAGGGGCCAAAATATATAACCACTTCTCGAGACAATTAAGGAATTTGAAACAACATCCTTCCGATCACGACCACACAGACTTATCGCTCACATACGCACATCCGTGCATCTTCTAACCGCATTGGAAAAATGCATTGTAAAAAATAATGTGTTAGAATAACAAAAAAACTATTTTAACTTAAAACCAGACCACCAAGATGTCAACATGCAGTGATGTTTTATACTTTTGCACTGGCATTATGTTAAGTAATCCTTTTTACTGCGAGTTCCAGCTGGCACCTTGCGGATCCCATTTCTGGCATTAATAACCTCTCATCTGAAAAGCGGATTCTTCTTTTTTGGAGAGTAAAAAGCATAGTGAGAATTTACCGTAAAACTCAGAAAAAATAATCACATTTGGCTTGTTCACATGGAGAAAGTTCCGCTTGTGAATTTTTGTAGATGAACCTGAATACAAATCTTCCAATCAGAATCCGGTACGGTGGTATGTAGAGAAATCGAAACCCTATATGAGAAAACACGGGTTTTACAAACGATTTATCCAGCGCAGTGTCGGCGTGTATTACCGACATTATGGTACACCGGAAGCGTGACGGCACGTTAGGCGGCTTGTGATTGGTTGGTCGGACCTGTTCTCCCGCTGTCCCAACGCGTCCAACGCGTCCCAGTCTCCTGTTTCCCTGCGGGCTATCACGGCGTGTCCGTGTAGAATTGGCGAGGGGTGCATCCACCGTCTAAGCCGGATCCGCAGGTGAGTGAGCCTGGAGCTCACGGTACTTTGCCATGAGCTCTACCTGTGTGTACAGCCACGTGTGCTCTAAAGACAAGAACAAGAGACGAAGCCCATTTTTGTTCTTTAAATGCACGGTGTGCACTATGTTAATGTGTGTTTGTTGTTTACACACGGATTGCTCATCAACGGGTAAACCTATCACCGCGACTGCCTTTGTATGTTGTTGTTAATCTTGTTGAGAGGATATGCTGAGATAGGCTGTGATGCGGACTGAACCGGTTCTGGTCACCTTGTTGCGTCTTTTTCAGAGAACCCCGAAGGGATCATCCAGTTTGGGATGAGGCGCTACGCGTCTAAATTGATTTTGTCGGAACGTAATGCGTTCAGTTACTACACAGCAGGTCTTGGTAGACTAATATTGGTCCCCTCTAAGATTTTTACCATTTGATCAGTAGCCTGGGATGTGCCAAACACTGCTAAGTGGCCGTCAGGAAAGTGAGACAAGCCATCGATGAAACCTGATGATCGTCCTGGATGGACACCCCCACCCCTCAAAAAAAAAAAAATGCTGCCAAGTGCCACATAAATAGCTAAGGCACGCTCCTTACTGCCTTATTTGGATTCCTTGCGGTTGGAGCTAAAGTGCAGTTTACTGTCTTTTATTACCTCGTCTTGGTTACTCTGTTTTATGCGCTACCTCCCCCAGCTGTTGTGGGCACCACACCTGCCTTTGAACAGGTTTGTTATTAAACATTTCAATATCATGTACTGTGTAGAGGAATGGATTTACTCCAGCAGAGCTCAGGTGGAACGATGAGAGGCACACCCAATGCTTCTTTGTGTCTGTTGCCTGTAGCTCACTACACTCTGGTCTGTGTAACTGAACTTGTAATTTTGCGGTGTTATTAAGGTCTGTTAGGCTGTGTAAGGGATACTTTAGTAATTTATACTAGTTTCTCATGCATATACTTTCCCAAGAATGATTTTTGCAGATCTGGGATTTGTTTTTTATAAGTTGCATGTTTTACCAGAACATATTGTGTCTCTCGCATCTCCTTCCTCTTTATCTGCTCATGTTCTGAACTTTAGGTCACAAGTCCAGTTTCTTATCCTGCTGCTGAGTAGGGTGCGGCTTAGTTTCATTTTGCACATAGTGCACTTATTTGCCACTGCTTCCTGCTGATGGGGGGGTCATGTGGGTGGCAGAGTAGTAAGGTGACTGGCCCCCTCCTGCTCTTGGGGACTTGAGCATGCAGGGGGGCTCGAACGATTGAAACTGCCCCATTTTGAAGCTCTAAGTACTCCTGATCTATAACCCCTCCCCCCTTCAGTGAAACTGACCTTAAGCCACACCCCCTCTGACATCACTACACATGTGCAAAATGAAGTGTAGGAACTGTACAGATATGTACAGAAAGGGGGGGGGGCATGATTGTGCTAGCATGGGTGGTGGTAGCTTTTAGGGATGGTAAGATTCACACATTCACATCATTGCACCGAGGTAGGAGGTTCTCGATGCGATTTTCTCCATTTAAAAAACAGTGTGCACCAGATACAATTTGGAATGAACTTGAGATGCATCGTTTGTAATGTCTTTGCATTGATAAAATATGATTTATCAATATATAATTATCAGTAGCGGCAGAATACCTTTATTATTATGCGATGAGTAATATTATATTCAAATTGATTCCCCCTTCTGAATTCTTTTGCATTACATCATATGGCATTGAATTTAATTGCGTCGAAGCAAATCATTTTGAATCCCACTGAGTTGCAATGGTCGTGAATCATATCATATCGCATTTGGAGTTGCTTCATATGTATCTTTAATGTATCGGATTGTTGGCAATGCATCTAGACGCGTATCACGTCAGCCTCAGTGATGGAGATACACGTCCCTTGCAGCTTGGGTTCTGGATGGGCCCCGTTCTGTGCATGACCCGTCGTGTAGGTGCTGAGTTTGTAACTGCCTGTATGGATGCTGTTCTGTGTGTTTTCTGAGTGGCTGTGTGAGTGCTTAGTCATCATTTATGGGCTCCTCATGATCACAGACAAATGGGCAGAGTTTCAGTCACGGGTGTGAGGACGACTTGGCAGTGCCCGTCTCCACACAGTGTGTCCTCAGAGGTCACCCGTGTAAAGTCACTCACCTCTCCCTACCCAACAAGATTGTTTCTGTTGCACTTCCCTTTTGGAATATTTTCAAGCTATTCTGTGTATTTTGGAACAGCTAAATACCCGTTCAAATTACACTGAGCGCCCTTGAGTGGCGTACTTGACACAGATTGTTTCTGCAAAACGTCCGTCACACACTGTGCTATAGATGGTACCAGCAGTGTATGTTTGCGATATCATTTTCATTGTGTGTGCTACTTTTTTTCAGTTTGGCTGTAACATGTTGTTCCTAATCTCAAAGCTGATGAGGAGCCTTAGGAATATCATTTTTAAAAGCTATGTGCTGCTGAGTGTTGTGGCTTTAGGTTGTAGACTATTCTCTTCTGACGGGTCTTTGTTCCATGATGGTACTATCGATCACCTAGGCTGCCTCGATCCGGTCTTGATCTTCTCACTGACACAGTCTACGCTCTCCTCCGTCTGGGCAAGGCTCAGCTATTGCTTTACTCAAAAAGGTGAAACAAGAACATGTGGAAAAATGACCTTCTGACCGGCGCAGCCTTCGCTTGATGGTATCTCAGGTCGTGAGGATGTTGCACAGGAGCTTTGCCTGAAGGAAGGCATCACCTCATTGAGAAGGATTTCGATGTTTCCCAGGGGGGGTTCCTGTTTGGGTACAGCTGGCCCCTCCCCAGGTTTGACCTCCATTGATTTTTTTTTTTTTTTTTTTTTTTTTGAGGGTTTCGTTTCCTCCATAAATGAAGTTGAAGTACCGTATTAACCCATTTAATGCTCCTTTCAGTTTAAGGTGCTTGAAAGTATTTCTGGGCATAATGTCATGTCATGCAGCCAGGCACAGTCACATGACCCAACCCTATGTTGGTGATTGGGCAGCTATCAGAGAGTTTATTACAACTGATATATGGGGGGGGGTGGTGGATTAACACTGTAAATGTAAATGCAAAATCCAGGCGCTGGTTTGGAATGAAGCTGAAATAAACACAGGACCTTCTAGCACTCATGGGTCTTTGGACTGGTGTTAATGCTGGGATTCTGGTGGGAGAGAGCAAACTAACATATCCCCATGACAGAGCAAGCTGGATACTGACTTTTCTGAGCCTGTGCACTATCCAGACACCTATCCTTGTAAGTGGTATGATGGTAGAGGTGTGCTGTTAATGAAATCACCATGAATGAATATAGTAACTAGCCCGCTAGTGCCCCCAGTGGCAGCACATAGCAGAGCATTGTCGCTGATGGTCTGTCCCTGTCTCCCCATCCGTGTGTCCATAGATCCCCATGGTCTGTCCCTGTCTCCCCATCCATGTGTCCATAGATCCCCATGGTCTCTGATGGTCTGTCCCTGTCTCCCCATCCGTGTGTCCATAGATCCCCATGGTCTGTCCCTGTCTCCCCATCCGTGTGTCCATAGATCCCCACGGTCTCTGATGGTCTGTCCCTGTCTCCCCATCCATGTGTCCATAGATCCCCATGGTCTCTGATGGTCTGTCCCCGTCTCCCCATCCGTGTGTCCATAGATCCCCATGGTCTCTGATGGTCTGTCCCTGTCTCCCTGTGTCCTCAGAGTCTCCGCCACCATCACCATGCTGTCCAGGATGTGGGCAGCCCTGCGGCCACGTGTGGCCAGTGCCCGCTGGGTGCACACTAAGGAAAAGGGCAAGCCGCTGATGCTCAATCCACGCACCAACAAGGTAAGAGCACCGAGGCGGGCAAGGCTGAAGGTGCAGTAAGAGAGGGAGGTGCAGTGACACATGCATATGTGGGCCCCCCTTCCTCATGTCACATGACGTCCTCTTCAGCTTAGGTGGGTACAGGACCAGGTGTGTGAAGCACTGGTTACAGCATACACTATGACACGCTGAGACAGATGCATATGTCGCATATACATTATGTCATGCATATAAACCGTAGTTGGACAACAGCAGTATGAAGAAAGAAAGTAGCATCAAATCTAATATAGAGGAAGGAATAAAATAAAGGAAGCCAATCTGATTAGGTGGTGGATAGTTTCCGGATGAGGTTTGCAGTGCGCTTTGGCAATGAGAGCTGTCTCACTCACAGGGATCTGAAACATGATTGCGAAGCATGATTTAGTGACGGTTGCGTCATTTCTTCTTAGATGTGAAAGGTCCTTGAAGCTTGTGTGACAGATATGCGTGACTGAAGTTCCACTTGTGCTTGTTCTATAGCTCCGATCCCTTGATCTGAGAACTGGAACTAGACTTCCAAACGACAGGACGAACACGCGTTACGACTACGTCCTGGCTGGACCAGACTGATTGTTGTGTGTGATTGGTTATGGAAATGAATGACTGACCTGTACTAAACTTCGTGCTTTGGACCCTTAATAAAGTAGAAAACACGATACTCAATTTCCAGTGGCTGCACCTGAAAAGGGAAGAAAGAGAAAAGGGAGATCCACAGTCAACAGCATCTGAAAAAAAATAGATAAATTCATGAACACAAGCAAGAATAAATTAACACAGCTATACAAATATACACAATTGTTGTATGTGCGTGCAGTAGTGCGTGCAAGTGTATGTACATGCGCGCTCAATTGTGTAGGCGAGAGTGGGCTTGTGTGTGTGTGTGTGTGTGTTTTCAACATGGTATAACAGGTTTGATTTTAGAGGTCTGATTGGTACAGCAGAGCCAATTGGAAGGCCTCTTCCTGAAGTGTGGACCATTAGGCTGTTCTGCTGATTGGCTGCCAGCCCAATACAGGAGGGCTGCTTATGGGTTCCTAGTGTGCTATTGGTCCTTCAAATCACATGTGCTTTGATTTCCCTGGACCTGCTGAATAGATGGCTTATTTTTTCTGAAGTAGCAGGTCTCTAACTTTGTCCTGAATAAAAATGAAGTGTGTTGCCCTTCTTCAGCACTGTGTTGGAGTCATTCTGGGTGGAAAGCTGGGGGTGCTGTTTACGGGGGCATGTCTTGGCCTGAATCCCTCCCCCCAAAACACCCCCTCCCCTTATTCAGGCAAGCAGGCTGTCTGTGTCTAAGCCTGCACAGATACAGGGTAAATAATGCGTTATATTGGCTTTTCCTCTACATTAATAAATAAAAAAAATCTAAATTTTCAGTTTGAAGTGCTTAAAGAACTTTTGACGGAAACGTTGCATGGATATAAATGAAAAATGGCATAAGAAAGCAGCAGCAGGCATGATATTGTGCTGTTAATCAGAATCTGGCTCATTTTGAAGCTTTGTTATGTTGCTGCTCTTGTACTCCTCAGGAAACCAATTACAGTCCAGCACAGGAAGTCGGGTTATGAATCATTTGTTTAGATAGAAGAATAATCCGTTACGCTAGTTAACCAGATGTGGTCCCTGTTACCGACTGCACTGCCATGCCTACACCCCCCCGTCCCCACACAGGGCATGGCGTTCAACCTTAGGGAGCGGCAGATCCTGGGCCTGCAGGGACTGCTGCCCCCCAAGATCGAGACCCAGAATATCCAGGCTCTGCGTTTCAAGAGGAACCTGGAGAAGATGACTGACCCGCTGGAGAAGTAAGCTGCAGCACCCCCTAGTGTCCGCAGAGAGCAGCGTGCTTGCGGGGCCTGTGCTGACCATGTCTAACATACGGTATTTCACAGTGTAAAGGGGTTTCGTATGACCTGGGCCACCCCCTTAGCCTGTTGACCCTCTGGTTTGCCACGTGGGGGCACTTATGATTACCACGTGATGCTGAGTGTTTACCCCGGTTAGATTTGTCTTCTTGCATTCTTTCTTTATTAGCTTCCATAGCCTGTTACTGTTTTTATTTCTGATGCTTGGTTTATTTCATGGGTGGCGCGGTGGCACACTGGTTAGCGCTGCTGCCTCACAGCAAGAAGGTCCTGGGTTCGGTCCGCGGGTTGTGCGTAGGACCTTTCTGCGTGGAGTTTGCATGCTCTCCTCGTGTTTGTATGGGTTCCCCCGGGGGCTCGGGTTTCCGCCCAAAGTCCAAAAGTGTGCGTGCTAGGTTGATTGGCAACTCTAAGTTGGCCCCATAACGGTGATGGATAGATGATTTATTTAATTTGCAGCCCATACTAATAGCCAAGGAACTGGGGTTAGGATTGGTGGGGATCATTTAACCACAGATTCCTAAAAGAAATCATTTTAAAAGCATATGTGTAATATTAATGTAATGTATGTACTGTAATTCTCCTGTCCAGTATATTGAGCTGTTAGCTGTGTCAGCTCACCCCCTTGGGCACCCTTCCATGCTCAGGTACATCTACCTGATGGGCATCCAGGAGAGGAATGAGCGGCTCTTCTACCGCGTGCTGATGGAGGACATAGAGCGGCTCATGCCCATTGTGTACACCCCCACCGTCGGCCTGGCATGCTCGCAGTACGGCCACATCTTTCGGCGACCCAAGTAAGTACCGTATGCCGCCGAGACGGCTGCAGGGGCATGAGGTGGCAGTGGCCTGAGGAACATCCAGGTGATGCGATCATGTGTCCCGTAACACTTCTGACTGCTGCTTGACTTTGTCCAGAGGCCTGTTCATCTCCATCCTGGACAGAGGACACATCCGGTCCATACTGGACAACTGGCCTGAGACGAACGTGAATGTGAGCCTGTTGCCTAGGGAATGCCCATAGCTGGCAGTACAGTGTTGAATGCCTCTGTCAGCAAATTGCAAAATTGGATGCCTCTCTCTCTCACGTTTGTAGGCTGTCGTGGTGACAGATGGGGAGCGCATCCTGGGTTTGGGGGACCTGGGTGTTTACGGAATGGGGATTCCCGTTGGGAAGCTGTGTCTCTATACGGCCTGTGCCGGGATCAGACCAGAGTGGTGTCTCCCGGTCTGCATCGACGTGGGTACCAACAACCAGGTACGTGTGGGGGTGGTGTGGTGCATTATGGTTAAAGGGCTATGGGTTGTGGGTCGCTGACAAGCTTTCCACCTTGGCAGACTCTGCTGAAGGATCCATTCTACATGGGCCTCTACCAGAAGCGAGATCGCTCTCAGCTGTATGATGACCTCATTGACGAGTTCATGGAGGCCGTGGTGGATAAGTACGGGCAGGACACCCTGATCCAGTTTGAGGACTTCGGGAATCATAATGCCTTCCGCTTTCTCAGGAAGTACCGGGAGAAGTACTGCACCTTCAATGATGACATCCAAGGTCGGTCAGGTTGTCAGGTCATCATGGAGACATTAATGGTTAATGGTCTCTGAATGAAAAAAATGGCTAATAGGCTAATATCTATCTATTGTATATCTACAGGTTTTCTACAATTCTGAAATTCTGAACATG
The DNA here is from genome assembly GCA_026779585.1 of Mormyrus proboscirostris. Classification (NCBI taxonomy): domain Eukaryota; kingdom Metazoa; phylum Chordata; class Actinopteri; order Osteoglossiformes; family Mormyridae; genus Mormyrus; species Mormyrus proboscirostris. Next base: position 6,326,122 of record JAODKF010000046.1, on the reverse strand, counting down.
CTTTTTGTTGCTATATTGCACATTTCAAAACCAGGCACTCAACCATAACAGTAGATGAGTGTTAAGACGTATTTAGCAGTGTTTAGCAGATGCCTTTGTCTAAATTGACTTATAAATGAGCATCAGAGAGCAGGGTCAGCTAGTGTCCCTTGTGCAATTGAAGTTGTCACCCTTGAGCAAGGGTCTTCATCACTTTACTGGCCATGGGATTTCAACCCACAACCTTCAAAACATGGGCATACATCCTTGATCCTCTGAGCTGCACAATCTGTCTTGAGTCTTTACCCAGGCCTCAGAGCTACCTGTCGGGGCTCCCAGCCCTTGGAGTTACTCTTTTAGGGGTGCAGTAGTGACTGCAGTGTGAGAAGCCTTCCTTGCAAAGTGGTATTTCAACATGATCCTGCACATGCGTGTTGTAACATGTTCGGCTCCTTGTTCAGGCACGGCGTCTGTGGCCCTGGCTGGGCTGCTAGCTGCACAGAAAGCCATTGGAAAGCCCATCACTGAACATCGGGTCTTGTTTCTGGGGGCTGGGGAGGTAAGGAGTACAAAGGGACTAATTCTACTCCTCCATAACTCTGTGTGCAAAGCTGCTCCACATTGACAGCTGCTCCTTCTCACTGATCCGTGGTTTTAAACGTGTCTTTGAGCATTCTGATGTGTGCTTCATCTCTGGAGGACACATTTGGAGCGGCTCGGTCGTTACTCTGCCATCTGTCGGGCCCTGGCACCAAATTGCCCAAATGTAGCAGTTTGCTTGGCTCCCTGGCCGCCGTTGGGCTTCCGGTACCATCGCTGGGCACGCTTACAGCCATTTCGCGAGTCTGCTAGTCGTGGCGTTCCAGACCTCCCCTTTGCTGGGAGGTTGCGCTGGGACTTTCCGACTGTTCCTGGCATGGATTTGTCTTATAATTTACCTCATTTTCCTTGACTACCGTCTCCATCTGCAGGCTGCTCTGGGCATTGCCAACCTGATCGTCATGGCAATGATGGAGGCTGGAGTGTCTCAGGCGGATGCCCGGAAGAAGATCTGGATGTTTGACAAATATGGGCTCCTCGTGCAGGTAAGGCACTGGTTGGTGGGGATGATGGGGGTGTTGGGGGCATTGGAGGCATACCTGCCTGTCTTTCAGACCTGCCTTATTGCACATCTTTTCCCAGGGCCGAGAGGACGTTGACAGTAATCAGGAGGGATTTGTCCATCCCAGCCCAGGGAATGTCCAGAGCTTCCTGGATGCAGTCAACCTCCTCAAGCCGACCGCCATCATCGGTAAGAGCCTCCCTCATTCCGCTTCCTAAGCCTTGTTAAATGTCCTCCTTCTCTCCTCCTGATTCTTGCTGATCCTCTTCCCTCACTCCTTCCTCCTGATCCTCCTTCTTCTCTCCCTCCTCCTGATCCTTGTTGATCCTCATTCCCTCCTCTGGATCCTTACTAGTCCTCCCTCCCTCCCTCCTCCTGATTCATACTAATCCTCCTCCTGATCCACACTGATCCAACACCCGCCCGCCTCCTAACCCTTGCTAATCCTCCTCCCTCTCACCCTCCTCCACATCCTCCTTCCCCTCTTCCTCCTTCTGATCCTTACTGATCCTTCTCCCTCATTCCTTTCTCCTGATCCTTGCTAATCCTCCTCAATCAGTCCTTCCTTCTGATCCTTGCTAATCCTCCTTCTGGTCCCATGCTGATCTTTCTCCTTTTCTCCCTCCTCCTGATCCATGGTGATCCTCCCTCTGTCCTCATGATCCTTGCTAATCGTCCCTCCCATCTCCCGATCCTGGCTAATCCTCCTTCAGATCCTCACTGATCCAATGCCCTCCCTTCTCCTTATCCTCCTCCTGACCCTTGCTGCTCCTCCCTCATTCTCCACCTGATCATCACTGATCGAGTATCCTCCCTCATCCTGATCCTGACCTCCCCCCTTCTCCTGATCCTTGCTGATCCACCTCGCTCAATCCCTCCTCCTCAGCCTTGCTGATCCTCCTCCTTCCATCCTCTTCCTGATCCTCGCCAGTCCTGCTCTCTCCCTTCTCCTGATCCTTACTGATCCTCCCTCCATCCTCCTGATTCTTGCTGATCCTTGCCCAGGGGTGGCTGGAGCTGGTCCCCTCTTCACCAAGGAAGTCCTCGCTGCCATGGGCAGCCTGAATGACAGGCCCATCATCTTTGCCCTCAGTAACCCCACGAACAAGGCAGAGTGCACGGCTGAGGATGCCTACACCATCACACAGGTAACTACTCCCCCACACTTACCCAAAACCTTATGCAGGTATGTGTAGATACCCACAAAAAACTATAAGAAATTTACAAACAAGAGGAGGCCATTCGGGCCATCAAGCTTGTTTGGGGAGAACTCAGCTAATTCTCAAACCCAGTTAAAAATGTCCTCCTCTTAATTTCCACCCATGGCGACAAGCTCTTGTATTTGAACTAAAATTGAAGTAACTATTTGGCTGAACAGCATCCAGACCTGTTAGAATCTTATATACCTGGATCATGTCCCCCCTTAGTCTCCTTTGCCTGAGGCTGAACAGATTCAGTTCAGCTAACCTCTCCTCATAAGACATTCCTCTAAGACTAGGAATCATTCTTGTAGAACTATGTTAGACCCTTTTCAAGGCAGCAATGTCCTTTTTAAGGTATGGTGACCAAACCTGCACATAATATTCTAAATGAGGTTTTATCAAGGAATTGTATAACCTTAGCACCACCTTCCTTGACTTAAACTTTACACACCTAGAGATGTAACCCAGCTTCCTATTGGCCTTTTTTATTGCACTTTATATTTCTGCTTAGTTCAGTATCTGCAAACCTTGGTGTCATCTGCAAATTTAGCCAGTTTACTGTACATAATTGGTGTGAATATCGTCAATGTAAATTAGGAATACCAGGGATCCTAAAATTAAACCCCGCAGTACCCCGCTATGAACGCAGGCCCGCTCTGACATTGTGCCTCTAATAACTACTCGCTGCTTCCTGTCTGTTAACCAGTTGTAACCCTTTAACCCTTAAAAATGGCTGAATTTGACTATGTTGTAGATGTCATTTCTGCAGTCGACCCCTGACTTGGTTTTCTTGCCCTGTCCTGTTTGCTGGATGCAGGGCCGGTGCCTGTTTGCCAGTGGAAGTCCATTTGGACCTGTGACTCTAAGCGATGGCCGTGTTTTCACTCCTGGCCAGGGGAATAATGCGTACATCTTTCCCGGTGAGTGCAGGACACATTTACTTACTCCTTGACCTGTCGTCTTACTCTGGTTTCCATCTGTCTTGACTTGATAGAGTAAAACAATGCAGGTATGACATGGCCATGACACGGGCACTGCTTCTTGGCCCATTAATCACACTGGCGGTCTGTGGGATTAGATGCGTGAACCTTGAGTAGGCTGAGAGTTGGCTGTCCATGTCTTGCAGGTGTGGCATTGGCTGTGATCCTCAGTGGAGTGAGACACATCAGTGACACCATCTTCCTGCAGGCTGCCAAGGTCAGAGTTGAACTGGGTCTGAATGTTTTGTTTCTGGTCTGAGTGGGAGGGGCCTTATGTGGGTCTCTGTTAGATCTGAGATGTTAATTATGTCCTAGTATTAGTTTATTGTGCCCCTGTAGTTCTATAGAAATCGGTTTAATAGAGACCAGAAAGTCCCATCAGGACCATTACCTGAAACTGTTGCTGAGTGCAGGAGGATCTCGAACTCCAGTGCAGTGGCATCTGGGAAGGTTTTGCATGTATGTGTCTCCTTATGTTCCTTCAGACACTGGCAGAGCAGTTGACTGATAAGGATATGGAGCAGGGCCGTCTGTACCCACCCTTGTCCAACATCCGGGAGGTATCACTCCAAATGGCAGTGAAGGTGAGACCTAGGTGATGGTTTATGATGCTGGATCAGTCAAGAGAGGAACTTTTTGTGACTTTTACCTTAACGAGCACTTAGTGGATGGATGAACTGAGCACCTTGATATTGGGGGGGAGGTTGCTAAGAGTTAATCCTTCACTTTAGTGGCATGACTGACCTCCATCTGTCTGCCCACAGATCGTTGAATATGTCTATGCTAAAGGCCTGGCCTTTCGGTACCCGGAACCGCTGGATAAGAACAGCTTCGTCAGGACATCTGTGTGGAACACGCAGTATGACTCCTTCCTTCCTGACATCTACGACTGGCCAGGGAGTGCCCAAGAACCCCCCAAAATAGAGTAGACGCGGCTGGGCAGGAGGGGCGAGAATTGCATCTCCTCAACACTCAGAAGAATAAGAAAGCACTCCACAGCACTGTCACCAAGCTCCTTTTCAGCTTATAGATGCTCCCTGTGAACCAGGCTATTTTGAACGCTCTTTTTGTTTATACATGTTTACTATGTATGGCTGACCACCGTCCGAACAGCTAGGAACTCCAGCCCCGCAGTCCCTCAGTGTCCCGGAGTTATCTCTGCTGTTTAATGGGCTGTCAAGTTTAACACTTAGACACGGTGACTGTGGTTCCTCTGGCTAAATAATCACTCCAGTTAAGCAATTAAGAGACAAGATAGCATGATAAACACATGCTGTGTGACACACAGTTACACAGCACGGCTTAGCCATGGTCCACTTGTTCATTAAATTTACCTCCATGCTTTTTAAATTTTTTTGTTAACAATATTTAAATGGTTTTTAGAGACTTTTGATATACAGAACTTTGGTTTTTGTTTGTACTTAACACATTTATGACTATAAATATTATTTAAGGTCTGAACTGTGGAAGGGTTAGGGTCAATTTGAGGTTGACTTGACTGTCAAAGTGCCTGTGTGGGATTCCTTAACATCCAGATCCACTGCTGTCAGATGCTTCAGGAGGCAGAGTAGTTATACTATCATATGGTGAATAATGTACAAGCTTCCTCCCTGTATTGTTAAGTAAACTATCTGCTTTAGATGTGGCACAATTAAATATATCACCATATTGGTCCCTTTGTAAAAAGAGCAGTGACCACTGGTCTTGATACCAGAAGCGAAGAGCACAAACACCCCACTTTGCTGGTGTCTGGTGGATCTGGCTGCTTTAGTCATCCTACAACAAAGGCTGGCTAACTGGTTGCTATGCCTGTCCACCTACAAATAGCCCAGATTGGGTCATACCACTGTGTTGGGGGTATATTGTGCTTGACTGTATTTGAATGCAGAGGGAACTAGACTTAAGATACTGTCAGTCATCAAGGGTCCTTTCAGGATATCATAAGCAGACATGAACTTTTTTTTTAAGCTGAAACTGACATTTGAGTGTTCCATCGCACTTTTTTGATAAATGTCTGAGTCCCCGTTTAGTGTCGTCTTGTTTATGGAATTTATTTTTTATTATGAGGTGCTGTTGCCTTAGCCTGTAAAAGCTGCTTATACCCGTCGACGGCACTTTTAACCGTGACTAATAAAAATACTTTAGTTTCCCACCTTGTGCTGCGTTCCTTTTTATGACTGTCCAAGAGGTGCTTTTTGTTATCACTTAATGGGACTTGATTTTATACCCCCCACCCAACCTTTTATTCTTCAGCCATGAATGAACGAGATTGAGAAACCGGCAGCCATAAAACAACGCTAATTCATCAGCACAGGGCCCTTTGTCTCGACCCCGGTGAATTATCCGTATAAATCAGACCGCGCTTTGTTTTGGAGAAAAGTTTATACCCAACACAACACTAATAATAACATATCCAATAGTCATTACTGGTTGATTTATTTGCTGAAGCTGTTAACCAGGCGCTAGCTTATACATTTAGAAGTCTAAATAACTAGCTGATCAGGAGACTATATATGCAACTATTTGCATTAATGTAAGTGTTGTTTCCAATAAGTGCTGACGGGTTCACTGGAGAATATTAAATATTGTGTAGTCTGATATTTACGTTGTGCTGTGATATGACTATTGTACTTGTGTAGTGATTAAAGAGTTGAAGGACTGCTGCGTTATGCAGATCGATGCTGGATAATCTGGTTTTCCGTAGCTGAATGCACACCCAAAGGAGCACGACGCGCACAGCCCCCGCCCTGTTGTTAGCCCGCCCCACAGCCGGCGCAACCACACTAGGCACTATCCACCTTCTATCGACCGTTCTCGGCGTCCCCGGGGTATTTTGAGCTATCGGTAGGTGTTTAAGATGTCTATGGATGTGACGTTCCTCGGCACGGGCTCCGCGTATCCTTCACCGCATCGCGGCGCTTCGGCCTTAGTCCTACGCACCGAGGGAGACTGCTGGCTGTTCGACTGCGGGGAGGGGACGCAGACACAGCTGATGAAGAGTCAGCTAAAAGCCAGTAAGTCAATCTACTGGTTTCTTCACCGCCGTAATGTATAACCAGGCCAAGAACGTAAAGTGGATGATCCACATGCTTGCTTCCTCTACTCCTGTCTGTAATTAAGACATCGTCAGTAGATAACAGAGCCACGATCGCTCAGCCCTGCGCTCGAAAGCACCGCCAGACAATACCCTATACTTATATATAGATATTCTGCCCCCTCCAGTTTTTATCTGTGTGTGTGTTTATGTTAATTGTTGCTAATTATTGTTATATCACCATTAGTGTGCATGTTATTGTGAATCATTTCTGGCACACATTCTATTTTATGAATTTAATCGTATGTAATTATGGCTGCTTTGACAGCCATTCTCCCACTGGTTCATCCAGGTAATAGCTGGTATGATTGGTAGTGAATGCTTGAATTCAGATTGTGCGTATTATGCATGTCCTGCTTTTGTGCACTTAGGTCGCATCACTAAGGTGTTCATCTCTCACCTGCATGGGGACCACCTGTTTGGGCTGCCTGGCTTATTGTGCACAATTAGCCTGAACTGGAGCTCTGCCCCATCACAGACACCGGCCCCGCCCCCAGCCCAGCCCCGCCCCCAAGCACAGGTGGATATCTATGGCCCCTGTGGCCTGAGGCACTTCCTGCGTGTGGCCCTGGGGTTATCTGGCTCCCAGCTGCTCTTCCCCTATGCGGTGCACGAGCTGGAGCCCACGCCTGACCAGTGCCCCGCTGATGCCTTTTTGCACCCTAATACCCTTCCCTGCAACGAGGTCTTGCACCCCCAGGAGCTGCCGGGCCAAACCTTCACTCTGGACAGTGCTGAGGAGTGCTACACACTCCTGGAGGACGAGCACTTCGTGGTCAAAGCCTTCCGCCTCTTCCACCGGCTGCCATCATTTGGCTTTGCGGTGCAGGAACGAGAGCGGCCTGGCAGACTGAACACGCAGCTGCTGAAGGAGCTGGGTAACTCTGCCGTGCCCAACATTATGCATGTTACACAGACGACAAGCTACTGCTGTTCTCTACCATGAGTCTGAATTACATGCTACTGGAAGCTGCATTTTTTACAGTGGCTGTTAATTGATTAATATTAACTATCACTTACACAAAGACAAGCAATTTGCTCTCTTACTTTAATTTGCCGTCTGGATATGTAAGGTCCCTCCCGGTCACATTTTCTACTATTTGTGTTTTTATCTTACCTGTATGGCAGCTGGTAAAGTCATCCTGTAAAAATTGTGAATATCACATCTCTGTGTAGTAGACTGACAAGCATTTGGCTTGGTCACCGTTGTAAATATAGTGTTTAAAAATTGGCTCATATATGTGTATATATAGCACTATGCAAAAGTCTTACGCAGTCTAATAAAATGATGTTTAAATGATTTTCATATTGGTGTAAAACTATATTATGTCCAACACCCCAACATTTGCAGCAGCTATTCAGTAGAAATGAACCACTAGCATACCATATTTACCTAAATGAGTTATTTAACTAATTAAACTAAATTTAACAAATGCATGGAATGGCTGAGGTGCCCTTGAGGAGAGGTTTGGGAACTGAAGCAGTGTTCATCCAGCCATCCAACATGATGAACATGATGTCAGTAACATTTGTATGTTACTGTTAATCTGCATCTATTCTAATGCTGAATTGGGTATTTTTTCCAAGCATACATCCATTTACCACCAATAACTAGCTTTAAACATTTCCTTTGACTGCCTAAAACGTTTTGTACAGTATTCAATGTAAAATTATAAATGTGCATATTCACAGACAGCTTTCTTTATAATGACTAAGGGCAGATCTGTATAAGTGTCATTGTTGCTAGGTAACATGCTGGGTGACTGTATCACTCCCTCCATCTCCCCCAGGGGTGAAGCCGGGCCCTGTGTACGGGCGGCTGAAGGGAGGCGAGTCGGTGACCCTGGACGATGGGAGGGTGGTGACTCCAGGCCAGGTTCTGGAGAAACCCATCCCCGGGCGCAAGGTGTGCGTGCTGGGAGACTGCAGTGCATTGGTTGGCCAGGCGGGGGCGCTGCACGTCTGCCAGAGTGCTGACCTGCTCATCCACGAGGCCACGCTGTCGGACGAGCACCAGGAGCGTGCGGTAGAGCACGGACACAGCACGCCCAGCATGGCCGCCGAGGTGGCGCGAGCCTGCCGACCGCGTACTCTGGTACTGTACCACTTTAGCCAGAGGTACAAGCCTGCGGGCCTGCAGGTGGAGGAAGACGCCAGCAGTGAGGCCGATGGTAGCAGGGACAGCGGGGACGTCATGGAGCTGAAGCGGCAGGCCGAGGGGGCGCTACAGGGCACAGGGGTGCAGGTCGTCCTAGCTGAGGACTTCCTCACATTGTCCATCCCCATCAAAAGGCTGTGACCAAGCAACGTGTCTTCATGCAGGGTACACGTTTGTGCATTGGAAACTATACAGTGTGCATGTATGTAACATATCATGTGCATTTATACAATGAATGTTAACATAGTGCCTTTGTTCATTGAATGTTCAAGCTGTACCTGTAACCATAACATAACGAATCAGATTACAGCGTCTTTCACGCACATGGTTTCCACAAAATGATGATTTATGAAATGGAAACCTTCATGGATACTGTGTAGATATACACTGGAGATTGAAAGGGACTTTATACCCATAAAAACCCTCCCCAACAAGGTACAGGTGTTGTGAGAGAATCTGCATATAAAGGGTGATCGGCCAGGTGGTGATGAGCCTGAGATCAGGCAGGAGGGTCAGTGAGAAGACAGCTGCCCCAAATCCCCTCCAGATGCTACCTCAGCCCCTTCCTTATCTCCTTAGTGGTATTGGATGAAACCGCCATTGTCATAATCCGTTCGTAATATCTATATCCTGATCATCATCCAGAACCATAGGACGACTTTCGACATGTAACGTATGGTGTTGCAAATCTGGAAATCAGGGTAAATAAAGTCAAACCTTGCAACCAACAAAATTCAATAGACAAAAATCGGCTGTTAGGGAAAATTAATTATGTGTTTAATATGTACAGCAACCTGTATTCATTAGTGTGCCTCGCCATTTGCGTTCATTTACATAATGTTCTATGAATGCATTGTAAAGGGATTATGAAGTATTCAAACCTTAATGTAAAGCATTACCAAATGTGCTTTTATGAAGTGTGTATTTATACACCTTACAGAGTATATTCACACAGTGAACTCTTTTTGCAGTGTATATTTATATCTCACATATTTGTACTGGGTAGCAGTGCTGCGTCACACCCCCAGGATTGGGGTCCTGCCCACACACTGTGTGTGGGGTTGGCATGTTCTCTGTCCTGCAAGCCAAAATCATTGGTAAGAAAGTTGTTGTCTAACAGTTGCTCAAAATGTGTGATTTTATGCTCTGTAATGGGCTGGCATCCTACCCAGGGTGTCCCTCTACCTTTTGCCCTGTGCTGTTGCTTCACACCTCCAGGTTCCTATATTATGAAATTCTGTACCGGTTCAATGGTTCAGTAGTGGACATTGGTAGAGGAAGTTTACAAATTAGAAAATAAAATAGATCTCTTCTGTGCTACCATAAACAAACATTTAATAATAATAATAATTAATAATAGTTGATACTTTTTTTGATCCTCGTGACTTACTGACTTATAAACCGTGTTGAAAGGTTTAATGTCAGAAGAGTGTAAAAAGATGATTTTATTTTCCACAGATGCTGGTATTTTTTACAATTTACATGATTTTACTTTTATCTACATATTTTACATGTTGTGTAGTATACAATACTTATCCCAGAGACAGAATTCCCCAAGTAATATTTCTGAAACAACCTTGATCATAACCATGCTGGGATTTTTTAGATGTTGCGACTAATGTGGTTTTGTTCATCTGCAACTTGAGAAGTGTTGACAGCCGTAAAGTATCCGTCATCTCGCAGTGTTTCTTTTGCCCACTGAACATGTTCTGGTGTAAGCAAATGACCTTAATATGTTCAGCCCAGTTACTGCATCCCAGAGCAGCAGCCCTTCAAATGAAACCCTGTGTGCCCTGAGCTGTCTTTGCCCCATCACCAGATGCTGTGAGCATATATTGGCTATTTAGTAACCTAACAGAAACTGGGACCCAGTCTGCGGTTCAACACAGTGACTATGTCACAACATTCCCCAAGGACGTGCTCCTCAAAACCGCTGCCAGACATGAAGATGATTTTAACACGCATCTCTAATTTCAATGTCATGAAAAATGCAAAAATGTTTTTGTTTCATTTTTTTCCAGCAGACATTTTTATCCAAAGCAACATGCAATTGAGACTGCAGGGTTAGACAGTCCACGGAGCAGAGGGTGGAAAAGGGCTTTGCTCAAGGGCTCGATAATGATGCCACACTGTCAGCCATAGGATTTGAACCAGCAACCTTCAAATCACAGGCACTGTGGAAACAACATACCGCCCCTGATATGACATTAATTTCCTTTTATGGTCTTAAAATAGAGTTGTAGAATTGTTTTCTCCAACTATGCTCTTAATTACATTCCTTTGTAATGCTTCATACTAGTGTTGCAGTACACGAGACCTGTCTTGGTCTTGGTCTCCTCTTGGAATTGACTTTATTTTGACTGCCTTTTCTCGGTATCGGACATATATAGAGGACCAGTGAAGACCGCTCATCAAAATGCCTCAATATTTATCAGAACGACTACATATTCTGGCAAGTGTAAAATGTATTGATTTACACATCCATTAATCTCAGGCTTGTAACTTAGCATAGGTATACAGTATACAGATAGCTATTGGTATACAGACATGAATCGCATATCTTTGCAATAGAGAGAATTTGATCTGGTCGTTCAGGTTGCAGCATTGTGCGCTATATCCCAGAGTAATTCTATGCGTAGTGAGGCATATATTTTAAACATTTTAAATGAAAAAGCACCCCTAATAATCCATGAAAGTCAATATTACTTTTACATTGGATAGAAAATAAAGCACATATTTGCTGGAGTTCTACTAGAAATATCAACAAACCGCAGCATTCTATTTATTAGGAAGATAATTATATTTTCGTAATAGTTATTCACAAAGGTTTGTATATGTATGTTCAATGTTGGGCTCCGTCAAAACAGTCGATATAGAACACACCCATCATGTGACTGGAATACCTGCTATATGTAAAGACAATGACGTTCTACAGAGTTGGTTTTGTTGTTTTGAGGCTAAAATGTGGACTAAAAGCTTCATTCCTAAATTTCATATTGTATATAGGTGGAAAAACTATAGCGATAAACATTCAGCATTAGACTCTGAACCATCTGTTATGTTTGTGTTTATCCAGTGGAACACAAACTAAGCAATGTGAGACTCTAATCCCAACATTTCAATTTGCCAGCAAATTTTTATATTAGATGAGACTAAAAATTGAGAAATTTCAATAGGTGCAAGTAGTTTTTCCTCATAAGAAAGATAATATCAACACTGTGTCCACATTTACACATCAAATTACAACATCAAATTATATCATATCTGAATAGCCCAGAATGTCCTGAAAACAAAACCATAAAGCATATGTGGCTAACATACGTACATATAATGTAATAAACTTAAAATCAAAGGGATAGAAAAATGCTCAAAAACAGATAGGGTTCAAAGGGTTAACACAGTACTGTGATTGGGTGTAAAACATCCTGCTTCAAAGTTCAAATGTGACCAATAAGGTGCATCTTATTTGAAAAAAAATACATTTGTACAGAAGCATTTATACTTAAATTTTAAGAAAAAAACATCCATAGTTCAAATTGTACCGTGACCCAAATTTTAGGTCATACTGCCCAGCTCCAAAATAGTGCCTATACTCCACATATTATAGTGAGTTGTGTTATGTAGGCTCAAACATTAGCCTTTTTCTGATCTTAACTTGGTCTAGCCCTACCTTAGTCTTAGTCTTGTCTCGGTCTCATCCTGCCTTGATTTTGGTCTCGGTCTTGATAATGACTTGGTCTTGACCACATCACTACTTCATACATTATTCCTATGTATCCGTAAGGTACATTCCAAGAAGGTGTATGACTTATTTTCATTGAAACAGTCACATATCTGGTGAACTCACTGAACTGACTGTAATGCCAGTGCTGATGTTGAAATGGAAAGTACTGGTAAAAGTTTTTGTGTTTCCTTGATTTTCTTTTCCAACACTCAACTGATATGAGACTCATTTAATAATATACTGCATCATATTGTCCCTCTTGCCATTCTCTTGCAAAATGTGCTGATGTCTATTCTGATAACCTATTAAATTACCTTTTTATTTGTTACTACCCTCATGCTCAAGGACTCCCCTTCTAGAAGCACAGCTAACCTTACAAACTAGGCTACTGATATGCTAGATGCAGTGTCACATAATATTAGCAGTAATGATTTTATGGCTTGAGGGCAGAACAGAGTCTTGAACCCCACCTCTGGCTCTGTGTGTGGAGTTTGCATGTTCATCCTGTGCTTCTGTGGGTTTCATCCTGCAGGACAAAAAACAGATGCAGTTAGGTGCCCATAGTATGTGAGTTGACACCCCGGAGAGGACAGCCTTCCCCTACATGGTATCCTCCCATGTTGTGCTTTGCTTCCTGGAATAGGCTCCAGGCTCACCATGTACTGGATAAGTCATCAGTAGGATGGATTTTATAGGTTTCTTAATATTGCTGAGGGTAGACTTTAGATTCTACCAACATCAATTGACTTTAAAAGGTGTCTCCATTATACGCAGTCTGTGATAGGCTGGCTTTCCTGCCCAGCTCTCCCCTGCTCTGTGCCCTGTCCTCTCTGGAAAAGGCTTCAAACTGACATCCACGTGTATTTAATACCTATAGGCCTGGCTCCAACTTTCATTTCCTGTCAAGAACACAAAAATAGTAGCCTTTCAACTGCAAACACACTTAGATTCACACAATATAGAGTGTATGCACCAGTGTTCTTCTCCCTCATTAGTGAAAACACTTGGGAAGATTGTACAGAAGCACCATTTAAATTTAGTTGCTTTTCAAAATAAAAAGACAAAAATCAAACACGGCTGCCCTATGCCTGCTTTCAGCACAGACTTAAAAATTCTTCTCCAGAATTATAAAGCATTGAAAGGCCCCTGCTTATGGGATGGAACTAATTGATGTGTATAATCCAGATCAGACTGTGAGATTGTAATTCCTGTAATACACTACCTGTTGGTGGTAGTGTAGCTATAGGACTCATCACGCAAAAAGCATTTTCCAGCCAATCTAAGCAAAACTCTTCACTTTAAACCTACAAGTTTTTGTAAAAGCTTCCTTTTTTCAAAATTCATGACCCTGACCGGGAGAAATGGATAGAAGATGGATGGATGGAGTTATTGTTGGTTGTTACTTTAATGGAGGCACAGTGGCCTCAAACCTCCAGCACTATGAGTTCTCAGCCCCCTCTCTGTGTGGTATTTGCATGTTCTTCCACAGGTTCATGTGGGCTTCCACCGAAAGCCCGAATGCACTTTAAGTGAATTTGTGTCTGTTAGAGTGTGAACAAGCACCAGGCTCATTGTGGTCCTGCCCCTAGTTATGAAAAATAGCATCGCGCCCAGCTGCCTCGTGCCCAGCTGTGATATGCCCCACTCCCCATCGTCTTACCCGTACTTTGCCCCTGCCCCTTCCCCCGGCTGTACGCATGCGCGGATCGCCATGTTGCCATAAGAAGCAGTAGCACCGAGTCGCGGAGGCGCTTGGATTTAGTGGTGAGAGCGGCTGTTTTAACGGGTCTTGAGTTCGTTAGAAGCGTGTCGAGCGCATAGCATCGCTTCGAAACCATTGCCGAGATATGTTGTTTTAAAAACTGTCAACTTGCTGGCAGCCTCCTTTTGGGGAGAAGACGGAGAGACATCGCGACGCTCGTGAGTCGAGCCGGAGACGGAGGTAAGAGGACGTGAGGGAGACTTGAACCCTAACGGGCCGGCCGGAGGTATAAAAAGTCAACCGCGCAGGACACTGGGCCGACATCACCCAGCCACATGTTCACTTTAATTCCAAAACAGGAGAGCCTACTCGGGGAAATAATAGAGTGGGCATATTCGCTAAATGCCACTGCCATAGTTTGTTTTTGTTTAAGTTAGCTTGTTAGCCTGCTTAGCTTGATAGCCTGTTAGCTAACACGGCGGATGCCATCCCGGCTGCTTACTACCTCTTTCAGTGTTAGCCGATCTGCCGGTGTGTGTCTTGGTTAAATAAAAATTCTTTTGATTCCTCTCTCTTGATTTAAGCATCTTAGTATTTTATTTGATTGTGATCTATGCAGTGGAGCGTTTTGTACTCGGGGGAAAGTAGGTGTCGCGCTGAATGCCGCCCGGTCAGAAACTTTGAGTTCTGCTGTTTGGTTCTTGTATATTTCATATTTGACTTTAAATTTTCTGTTCGGAAATTTCAAGTAGGAAAAAACAAAACAGGATTGTACCTTACCTACATGCTAAAGATACGTATTGCATGCCTTTCTGAATGCAAGTTTCATTAGCAGCACCAACGATAAACGTGCTTCTGTTTTGCCAAGTCTCCGTCTGTCAGCGCCGTACTCCAGTACCTATTTATGTAACTGGGGAAATTTATTGCTGCAGTGGTTTAGATCGGTTTCGGGCATGTTTTCTTGTGGGTCTGAACTCTAATCCCCACTGGTCGCACAGTTAGCAAGTTAGTTAGTGGTTAACGGGTTGGCCGTACCGACACCATAAGTGTTTACTGTATTGTGCTTATGAATTACATTTTAACTGGCGCTTTTGATGATTTTTCGGCCGTAATTCTGATTAAATGCAGGCAAGTTTACAAGCACAACACTAACGAATTATGTTCCAGTCACGAGGCAACGAATTTAATGTCAAGCAATGCGTCTTATTGCCATTGTCCAAAAGAGGATAATGGTTGAATCTTTCCATTGCAGGGCATACTCACACATTAAAGGCAATTTAGGAGCACAATGAGGAGAGCATGAAAAATTCACTAATAGCTTCATGTGGGAATCAAACCTACTGCCATGGAGGCGCAAGGCCACTGCACTGCTAATTAAACTGACCTAAGCAGTATATATTAAAGAAATGTTCTCACTAAATGACATGTGTAGATTGTATACATATTGATTGGTCTGAACAAGATTGTAACTCATGGTCAGCTGTCACGATCATGAGAAGATTTTTATTTTTTGCTAATTTTAAGTGATTTATAAAGGACTTTTAAAAGGGAAGGAGTTCGGGACTTTTGCAATGTAGAACTCTAGCTGAAGCGGGAGGGAGGGAGGGAGGGGGGATCATGGTGTGGGCTTGATGTCTGTCATACACCTGAAGCTGGTGCTGACCTTGTTGGGCCTTATGGTTACTTTACTGTATCTGAGGCTTCAGGTCTGATCCCGAAAGGGTGGTGATGGGCAATGGGAAGGGAGGTCCTTCTCGAAGGCTCCTTCAGAGGACTAGATGTGTGACACTCGAGCATACAGAGATAGTCCTGGGCTCTGGGTGTGTAGGATATGGGAAGTGTGCAGTCCTTGTATGCTAATGTCCAGAAAATGGGCATCTCTGTAGGGTATTTTTAGAGTTTCTTTGTGTGCGGTGGGGGGCATAAGCCTTCCAGGCGTATGTTAAATGGATCTGTGTGCTGTTTCAGGCTGATGGAAAAAGGAGGCTGTGGACTTTCTTAAACTTGGATACTTGACCCTGCAAGAAATGGGCAGGAGTTACAAATTAATTTATAAATATGTTGGCGATGAGGCGTTCTTATTGTGCAGTGGTAAAAGGCCTTACCTGGTTAGGAGTTGTTCCTGTGGCACAAACTAAACCTGGGCAATAGAATCCAAAAATGGTTGTATTAAAAAGCAGCAATAAGCAATGTTAGTATAAAAATGTACAGACACACCCACCAGTAATATTTGGAAGCATTAGCAGGGATACACCTAATCGGCGTGTGAGTACTCATTCACTTCATAAGGCGATAAGCACAGAAGTTAGTTGTCATAATTTTGCAAGTGTGTACTTGTGTGCATTTGCTCTATTGTGACTAGAAGTTGTGCGTTTTAAAGTTTGTCCAGCTCAAATGTACTTTATTTGTGGTGTAATGATTAAAAGACATGGTAATTTTTTTTGTCATAACAGAGCAAATACACATAAAATAAGTACACATTTTGCATTGTTATGACAAATTTACACCCGTATCACTTTATTTGATGGATGCATACTTGTGCACCAGTTTTGCGCATCCTTGACCATTAGCTACGTTATAAGTGGCCTGACTTCAGCAATCCTTGGGATTACCTCATCGGAAAAAAGCTGGAGTTCCGTTTTGCAGCTTATGTGGTTCAGCTACATTGGGGTGATCTTTGGAGGTGTGGAGTAGAACACGTGACATTTCAGATTTGAGCTGAATTATCTGGGTCTTACCGGAGAAACTCTTCGCACATTGGAAATGATTCACCCTGTGTACATAGGATCAAAGTGTGTATATATTTGTATCAGTGACATCATGTGTTAGGCTTTGAGGCTTGTCAGTGTCGGTTTATTCACATGAGCTTGGCTTTGTTGGATCTCAGGTAACTTTGGAAAATATCGACTTGACGGACCCTCTGAGCTGTGTACTTGGGGACGGCAGCGGACTGGTGCCCAGTGTGTCCTGCTCTCCATCAGAGCGCTCGCTCTCTGTCACGGGGAGCTACCGTCATTACATTCCCACCTCACGGACCTTTTGCTCCGAGGCCCGAAGACCCTTGAGACTCTGAGCCGAAGGCTGGCGCGCCTCCTCTAACCGAGGGAAACCTTCAAGGGACTGGCAAATCCTGCACCTTCTTTCTGCCGGCCCTCGCGATGTCGATCACCAACACGCCCACGAGTAACGACGCCTGCCTCAGCATCGTGCACAGCCTGATGTGCCACAGGCAGGGCGGCGAGAGCGAGACCTTCGCCAAGCGCGCCATCGAGAGCCTGGTGAAGAAGCTCAAGGAGAAGAAGGATGAGCTGGACTCCCTGATCACGGCCATCACCACCAACGGGGCGCATCCCAGCAAGTGCGTCACCATCCAGCGCACCCTGGACGGACGCCTGCAGGTACAGGGCCGTGGGGAGGTTGTGGTGTGGGGCAAAGTGTCAGGAACCGTGGGGTGATCTGACCAAGTGTCCGTCTGCCGGTTTCTCATATGAAAAGTCAGTCGCCTAAGGAGCGGGCTTGCCGGTTAAGGATTGGTAGATAAGCAGTTAATTCTGTGAGTCTTGCGGGCCCTGATTGGCCCGGATGTCTGAGAGCAGTGTCTCCAGCGTGCCGTGTGTCTTGTCGCCAGGTGGCTGGCCGTAAGGGCTTTCCCCATGTCATCTACGCCCGCCTCTGGCGCTGGCCAGACCTGCACAAGAACGAGCTCAAACATGTGAAGTACTGCCAGTTTGCCTTCGACCTGAAGTGCGACAGTGTCTGCGTGAATCCCTACCACTACGAGAGGGTGGTATCGCCAGGTATCGGTGAGTGGGCCCACCGACCCCTGAACCCTTCCTCATCCGGTGCCACCGTGAAGCCAGAGTATGTAACTGACCCGCTGATCCCCATCTTTTCAGACCTCTCGGGATTGACTCTGGGCACCTCTGGTAAGTACAACCCCCTCCCCCACACCTCCCCCATTTTATTATTTTAAAACCCTCCAGAGGATGTGCACTGTACAGTGATGTATGTAGATACATGGGAATTTCAGACAGTTTAACTGCCAAAAACTCAATTGAACTTAAAACCGCCTCGAGTCCTCACTAACAGACATGCTGAATAGTGGGCTGTCTGGTAACAATGACATTCAACTGGAAAAGCCAGATGCCTCCGAATTCTGCATCACTTCTGTATGTTATTCTGACAGTCTACAGAACGCCACCTTCCGGCGGAGTGAACTCGATATGAGTAGTACCTGTACTGGCACATTTGGCGCTACTACATTTACATGACTACCTGACCCCCCCTCCCCCCAGCTCCTTCCGGATTGATGGTAAAGGACGAGACTGAATATGATGGACAGCCTTTGCTGCCCAACATGGACGGTCACTCCATCCAGACCATCCAGCATCCGCCCTCCAGTAGGACCGCACCTTCAGAGCCCTTCGCTGCCTCCTCCCTGCTGCCCCCGTCCGATGCCAGCAGCTCCGCGGCCACTTCCTCCTTTCCCGTCGGCTCTGCAAGTGAGACTCCACCTCTCTACTCCTCCTGTCGGCTGTGGCTGTCTGTCCCTCCCTCCCGCACTCTCTCTCATGGGTTCCCCCGGTCGTCGTCCTCGCTATTGGCCCGGTGGTGGTACGCTCTGCCCCCATAGGGCTCCCATTGGTAACACTGGCCTTACTCTCTGCTTCTGCTTCCAATCGCCTGCCTGCTTCCTTCACCTTCTTGTTGCTGATTTGTTCCCGGGTGATTTTGAAAAGCTTTCTGCAGTGTGTGGGCTGGTATAAAATGGCAATAACATGGGTGTGAGAGCAGGTGGTCCCTCCTTTCTTTATGGCTCTGCGTGTGCGTGTGTATGTGTGTGTGCGCGTGCATGTATGTATGTATGTATGTGTGTGGTGTGTGTGTGTGTGTGCGCGTGCGTGCGTGTGTGTGCGCGTGCGCGTGTGCCCTGCCCACGTACCTTGCCCTTCTCTCCCCAGCTCAGCCCAGCAGTCTACTCCCAGGCAGCCACAGTGAGGGGCTGATCCCGATGGCCCCAGGGACAGCACAGGGCACTCAACAGAACGGCTTCCCACCCGCCCCACCTGCCACATATCATCACAGTAAGCTCCACCCTCCGAACACAGGCCACACCCACCACGTCCCTCAGGGGCAGAAAGCTTTTCAACATCACCTGGTGGGGACGCTGTGGGGCTATTGACGACCCATGTGCCAGTGTCCTCTGCTATTTTCCCAGCAGTCACATGACTTACTGAAGGTGCATCTTGCAATTACTTGGGTTCTGGACCTTCCATTTAATTGTCTGAACATGTTCCCAGTTTGAATGACTTCGGAGAGGCGTGTGTGTGCGTGTGATTCGGGCTGCCATACGGTGTTTCTCCCATGTAATCGAGAGTCCTGGCTGCTGTTTCCCAGATGTGTGAACAGTGTCAACTGTGCTTTGTTCTGTCTCTTAACTTGCAGTTGCCTGCTGTAAGGAATAATGTGTGTGAAGCTTGTTGTAAGATTGAGCCAATGAGGCTGTTGAGGTGTTTCTGGAGAAGCTCCTGCTTGATGGATCATGAAGTATTTTTGTGGTGTGTTGGTATCTGGGCTGTAGACCGAGCTGCCATGTGTCTGTTGACTTTGATTTCAGTACAGAAAATCTTGTGGGTTCATGCGATTTGGAGCATCCATGTAATTTTGTTAGCAGAATATTAAACGGCCCGCTATGCCTCTAATGAAGACCGTGGTGGGTCCTGTAGGGTCCACTGTACACGCCTGGGTTTTCGTTCTCTGTAAATGATGGCTGAGTGTTTGGCAGGAAGGCTGTTGGGTTGTGTTGCCTGTCACTCACCCGTAAGCCTGATTCTTTGCCCCTCCGTCATGCAGATCCCACCTCCCCCTGGACAAGGAATGGTAGCTTCACACCCAACATGAGTCACCACCCAAATGGACACCTGCAACACCACCCGCCAATGGCCCACCCGAGCCACTACTGTGAGTGTCAGATCATGCCCCCTCCTCGGTTGGGCTAGGCCTGCCCCGCCCCTACGGCCACTAACAGCATCTTGTCTTCTGCCCCCAGGGTCGGTGCACAATGAGATAGCATTCCAGCCCCCTATATCCAACCATCCAGGTGAGAGCCCCACCCCCAAAGGAACTTCTTGGTTTATACGGTGCCTTGGCTCCGCCTCCTTGTGGTCTCAAAGGAGAGTTTTGGTATGGGTTGACATAAGGAGCAGGTTTCTGAGAGTTGGTACAGTTCTTCCCTATTGCTTAGGGCTGCATTTTCACTTCACCTCTGTGTCTCAGGGTCATCATTGACTAAAACTCAAACTACAAGAAAACTGAAACTAAAATAGTTAATTATATAGTTAGTTCTGAATCTAACAAAATAAGAATTATTGTCAAACACTTACTGTTTTTTTTTTTTTTTTATAAATACTTTGCATAATAAGAGGTCTCATGTCCTGAATGGGGTGGCGTGATGGTTAGTGCTGCTGCTTCACAGCAAGAAGGTCCTGGCTTCTGTCCCTGGGTTGGGCGTAGGGCCTTTCTGTGTGGAGTTTGCATGCTCTCCCTGTGTTCGTGTGGGTTTCCGCTGGGGGCTCCGGTTTCCACCCACAGTCCAAAAGTGTGCACAGTAGGTTGATTGGTGACCCCGTAATCGTGTGCGAGTGTGCGCCCTGTGGCGTGTTGGTTCCTGCCTGCGCTTGTTATTCCCGGATTTGGCTCCAGTCTCCCCTGTGACCCCAGTTGAGATTAAGTGGTTATGGTGATGGATGGATGGATGTTCTGAATGTGTGGACTGAGGCAAGGTCGGACCGTTTTCTGGCTATTTGAATCTTGCATTGAATTGTAACTAACAGATCTTGTGCATTAAAGCTTTTATGAAGAAATAATATATAATTATATCATTCTACTGTTACTTTAAGTTGGATACATGATAGATGTCTTCAGAAAGCTCTGCGGAGATGCGTGCAGCCATGCATTTGAGCGTGACAGGATCGTGCCCCTCTACCTCCAGCTCCAGATTACTGGTGCTCCATTGCCTATTTCGAGATGGATGTGCAGGTGGGTGAGACGTTCAAGGTGCCTTCAACCTGCCCCATTGTGACGGTGGACGGGTACGTAGACCCTTCCGGGGGGGACCGCTTCTGCCTGGGCCAGCTAAGCAACGTGCACCGGACCGAGGCCATTGAAAGAGCCAGGTACGATGGCTGGTGTCTGTAGCTCAGTTTGAACTTCGGGGGGGGGGGGGTGTTAGCCATTTTCACACCCTCCCCCTATTCCTCTCTCTAGGCTTCACATCGGCAAGGGGGTGCAGCTGGAGTGTAAAGGTGAGGGCGACGTGTGGGTCCGCTGCCTTAGCGACCATGCAGTCTTTGTGCAGAGCTACTACCTGGACCGGGAGGCTGGACGGGCCCCCGGTGATGCCGTGCACAAGATCTACCCCAGCGCCTATATCAAGGTGGGTGGGGTCTCCTGGAGGGTGGAGCCAGGCCTGGGCATATACCACCTGGGTGGTAGGGAGTGTCTTGATCGATGTCTCTGCTCAATTCTGCCCCCAGGTGTTCGACTTGCGCCAGTGCCATCGGCAGATGCAGCAGCAGGCGGCGACCGCACAGGCCGCCGCTGCAGCTCAGGCGGCTGCTGTAGCCGGAAACATTCCGGGGCCCGGCTCCGTCGGCGGCATTGCCCCTGCCATCAGTGAGTGCCCTGCCGCTTCAGCCACGTTATTTTGCTAGTGGTCCCAGGGCACTCAGAGCTGCCCTAAACCTACATATTGTAGGCTCACAGGCAGTTAAGTCTCTCCTGTCATTTAGTCTGGGAGTTCCCAACTTACCAAGCCATTGATATCTGCAGATGTTTTTACGCTGTACAAATGCTTGACAGATTGGTAAAACGAGGAGGGGGGGGGGGACAACCAGCAGGTCGATAGCAGACCAGTGGTTGGATCCCCTAATTTTATCTATTTAATTTAGTAAACGTGTCCATTCTAGCTGTTTCCTGTTCATTAAATGCCAAGTCTTAGCTCAGCTTTGTCTCGTATTACCAGTCAGATCAGTTTTGAGTTATGAACATGCTGTAGATCTGTGCTCAGGTATCTGCTCTGAATCCCCCTGGCTGTCATATACTCCATGGCCGCCACCTTGATTCATGTGAGACTTTGGCCCCTCAGCCGCTCCTGTGCCTAAGCAGTCGGTCACCCTTCGAGGGCTTTCGTTAGTGGTCCTGCGGGCAGCGCGAGGCGCTGATGCAGTCGGTCACCCTTCGAGGGCTTTCGTTAGTGGTCCTGCGGGCAGCGCGAGGCGCTGATGCTCAGCACTGCGTTCTCCTCCAGGCCTGTCAGCTGCTGCCGGAATCGGCGTGGATGACCTTCGTCGGCTGTGCATCCTGCGCATGAGCTTCGTGAAAGGCTGGGGACCTGACTACCCCCGGCAGAGCATCAAGGAGACGCCCTGCTGGATCGAGATCCACCTGCACCGAGCCCTGCAGCTCCTGGATGAGGTGCTGCATACCATGCCCATAGCTGACCCGCAGCCCCTGGATTGAGCCAGCAGGGGGAGCTCTGCAAGCCCCCTCTGTCTGAACCACATTGAGGACGCAAGGACTCACGGGTCACTTTGTCCTTTTGTGTTTAGTGCCCCCCCACCCCCTCATTCCCCTTTCAAAACACCACTGGGAGGGGCTGTTGCAATTGCAACCAGTGATAGTTGCATGTTATCAATTTTTTTTCCCCCCTCTTTTTCCCTTTTGTGTGTATATTGTAATAATTCAGAACATCTACTTTTTAGCACTTCCCTTTATTTTATATAAAATTCCCCTGACGGCTTCTCTGGATGGTTTGGAGGTTAAAGGTTGATGCTGCCAGGAGTTCCCTGTCTCTCATGCACGCATGTTCATATGTAGTCACACCTTGTAGCATATGACTTATTTTAACACTAAAACACCTGTTTGTTTTTTTTTTTTTTTTTTCCATTTAAATGTCTCCCCCCAGCCCACTTTGGTGAATTAGTCCCCTCATTTTTTGTAAATACTGTCATTTTTGCTTCTCTTTTAAATGCATGTCATTTTTAGTATGAGAACATAGTATTAACCCCTTTTGCTTCAGTCCCCGCCATCCGCAGCGGAACGTGTCCAGCTCAACACACAGGCCTTTTAACGTTTTCCCTCAAAGCTTCTCAGCCTGAACTGAGAAATTTTAGATCAGATCAGTCCTGCGAGTTGGGTGTAGGGTGTCTTACCCACCCACTTCCCTACCTATTCAAGATGTAGCTGGTCCCAAAAGACTATTCATCTCCTCCCTGTGCATGTTGTTCAGTCAAACTTGCCATTCGCCTGTGGAGGTCACTGCATGGATGGTCCCCCATCCCCTATTTATTAAAAAAAAAAAAAGCTAAACTAATACTACTTTACATGTAGTTCTCAAGTATAATTCAGCTGTAAGTGAAGCGCCCCCCCCCCCTTTCAGTTGATACAGTATATATAATTTTAACTTACTTTCTGGAAGGATGAACAGGTGACTGTAGATGAATAGATAATCTGCCAGTTCCCCTTGGAGGCTCATTCGCAGATCGGGGGAGGGAGTGCAGATTTCCGTTTGCAGTAGCAGGTGTTGTATAGTAGATGCACCCGCCTGTCCATTGTGCGACGACCACTGTTGCAATGGCTGTGTCCTTTGCTCCTCAGAGGGACTGACTGGCTGGAGCCTCTCCGGGTCGTCGTTCAGGTCTGCGACGCGTTTCGCTTCCATATACATGTAGCTTCTTTTGTCCCGTTTCAGGCAAAACTGACAAAGTGTTAGTGCGGGAGGCTGGACCCGTCACAATGGTGACCCAGGTCCTGTTTGTCAAACGAGTATCTTTCTGCGAGGTGCCGTGTCACTACTTAGCTTTTATACATTCGCTTATACGTGTGTGACTTGCTGACATTGCTACTCAATCATTGAAAATGAAAGCAGGGATGGTTCCTGCAAACTGGATTAATTGGCACTTCTAGGTTTCTTGTAAAAGTTCTTTCTTAAACAAAATGATTAAACTAGTTGACCTGAACATTGTTTTCAGTTTGTCATATAAGTGTTACTCTTAACTGTATTATAAAAATATGACAGTAGAGGGCTACTCCTTAGAAAAGGGTGAAGTTGACAGAGACCCCTTAAACCTGCTTGTACACCCCCTGGTGATGAGGTGGGGAATTGCAACCCCCCAGTCCCTGCCTTCACACAGGGCCTTCTGGGTAGACACAGCGGTCTACATTCCACTCACTGCAGCAAGGAGAAACAAGATGCCCACGCACAGACAAGGCTTTTAAAATGAAAGTCTTTATTAACTAATCAGAAAAATAAAACTCTTAATTTTCTTTACAGCAAATATATAATATCAGTGCTTTGGCCACATTTACTTAAAGGCCCTTTATCATAAAATATAGTTTTAAACTTCTCAATTTATATGCCCTAAGACTGCCCTACATATACATAACTGTAATAAAATTAGCAAATACTTAACTGTTGATACAGTATTTATACTTAGATACAATTATTTCAATCTTAAGTTGGTGGCTTACAGATGACACACGCAGTTGAAGTGTTAGATCCACAGCCTTTTAGTTGCAGTGTACAACATGGTACGTCAAACATGCCTGTGTACATGCTCCCCCAGCTATGACAGCCCCAGTTCAAAATACTGTCAAACTATACAAGCAGCACACTGCATCGCCCATATCAGAGAGAAAAATAAAGCCTTCTGTAAACTCAAACTGATTTTTACGTGTATATATACACACACAAGAAGGTAACTTCGGGGGGGTGGGGAGTTCCTGCTGGCAGCACGCGGTGCTGCAATGCAAGATCAGCACTGGCCTTGGGCTACACAAATAGAAGGCTCTCAACCCAGGCTCAACAAGACCAAACACTGAGGAATGGAGAAGTGTGGAGGTGCTCTCCCTTCCCTCCAGATGGCTCACAAACAAACTGCCCTCATGTGCTCCCCCTGCTGGTGCACATGAACAGGGGCTGGGGAGGGCCATGCTCAGAGCCAAACCCGGGGAGAACGGGAGCCGTGGGTGGCTTTTAAGTGAAACTGGCTGTCACATACAATGCACTGGGGGGTGGGGGGTGCTGGGGTTAGACTCCCTCACACTGAGAGGGAATTAACGGTTTTTAAAAATAAATACTTACAGATATGGCTGGAAAAGTCACCGTCCGGCATTCCTAAAGAGAGCTGGAAAGAGTGACTGCAGTGGCCCATACTCCACAGGAAGGTGACGGCCGTACCTAAGCACGCCCCGACCCTGCCCTGTAACATGGCCCCACCCAGGGGACCAAGTGGGGCAGGGGAAGTTTTTGGTAATAGTGAAATGCATGCCGTCAAAGGCCAAAAAGCATATATTAAAAAAAATAAAATTTATCATTTCACTGTGCCTTCTAGCCTGCACAACACACTAAGATCAACTGCTCAATGGAATTAGGCACAAATTGTAGTAAACGTAAAGCTTTCTTAAAATAAAAAAAAAAGCGCAACATGGCAGTACTCGCAAACAATGCTGATGGCTCTGAAACGGAAAACGGGGAAAACCCTAGCTGTCCTACCACCTGTAGTGCGAGAGCAGACGTCCCAGAATCTCAGACACTAATATAGCAGCTAAAGCAACCCGGATAAAAACATGGAACTGCCATGACCAGCGACTAAGACCTCCATCCTGAACTCTTTGTTCAAACCTAATTTAACAGTCACTGAAAAAAGTATACATAACATTATAAAAAAATAAAACTTACGAGTAAGTGGATTAATCTGGTTAATAAAGGATTAAAATAATTAAAATAAACTCTACGTCGCTGATGAGGGAACCCCTCGCGGCCAGTGACGGTGCCCAGCTGCAGGACTGTTCACATGTTACGCAGCCGGAGCGCCTGAGTGACAGGTACCTGGCACACCGGACAGACCGGATCATCAGTCTGGCAAATGCGATTGGCGCACTCCATGCAGAAGAGATTGTGCCCACAGGGCACCAGGGCAGCGACACTCTCGCTCTCCATGCAGCGGACGCAGTCCTGTCGGCCGCGGTAAGCCCCCCCGGGGCCGGCTGATTCAGGAGGTGAGCTGGAGGTGGTGCTGTCGCTGGAGGAAGACGACGAGAAGGCCACACCCCTGTAGACGGAGAAGCAGGGGGTGCGGGCGCTGACTGGGTCGCTGCGTACATGGTGGCCAGCAGGGGGCTCCAGGGCCTCGTGGAAGGTGGGAGAGTGGCGGGGGGTGCCTGGCTGGCTGTCACGGCAAGGGACGGGACCTCGGCTCTCCAGAAGCGGCAGGCTTTGCTCGAAGGGGCTCCACAGAAACTGGTGCTGGGGGGCACCAAGGGGCACCGCTGTCACAGCCAGGGTCTCGAAGCCAGGTGGTTCCTGGTCTTCCGGCCCCAGGGGCAGCAGATTCTCCCCAAACCAGAAGCCGCCATTAGTGCTGCCACTGCCGTTGAAGGTCGGACTGAAGTCCGCCATGCGACCCCCTCCACCGCCATAGAACGACTCGCTGGAGCCGCTGCCGAGGGAGCTAGAGCTGCTGTTGCGATAGGTGGAGGAAATGCGGCCACCGCTGCGCCCCCCAGCGGTGGCCGCCGCTTCCACGTCAAAGCTGACGTCGGTGCCGTTGCAGTGGAAGTCGTCATCGTCGGCAGCCTGCTCGACATAGCTGCCAGTGCGCACAGCAATGTGGGCCTCGATCTCCTCTCGCGCTCGGTCCACATTCTCTGGCATGCCAGTCACCTCAAACACGGGCTCCTTGTCGCGGCTTGGAGTCACGATGTAGGTGTGCGTCTGTTGCTGGATGCGCTTGATGGTGGCCCCCTTGGGCCCCACCACAAGGCCCACGACCCTGTAAGGGACCCGCACTTGGATGGTGGTCTGACCTGGCAGGACAGGACCACCCACAAGGCCTGGGCCCGCCCCTGCCAGGGGTCCGGGCTTATTGCGGGAGGCACGGATCAGGGAGAAGTGCTCGGCGGCAGACAGGATCTCTTGTTTGGCCATCGCCACATCCTCCTTCCGCCCAGTAACCACAAACACAGGCTGCTCTCCACGCACTGGTGTCTTGATATAAGTGTTGGTCTTTGCGCGCAGTGCCTTTATCTTGCATCCTGAACAGGAGACGTAAACAATGTCAGGGGCAGGCAGACGGTTAATAAGACTCCAAAAGGTTCTAAAGAGATCAACTGTAAATAATCACTAATAGTTTAAAGTGGATCCTGCATGTTTAATAATCTTGTCGTTACATTATTGAAAAACAGAGTGAACAGGAAAAACTTTGGAAACTGGCCATCTGTACATGAGTTACAGTAAGCTGATCCAAGACCCAAGACCCCTGATGAGAGAATATTTCCCATAAGTCTCCATCCTGCTCTCCTCCACAACAGGAACCCCGGCACTTTTACAGCCAGTAACATCAACCACTGCGTTATCATTAACACTGGACTTAAAAATAAGGAGCTACTTCCCAAAGGACAATTGAACAAAAGACATTAAGTAAGCAGGTGTGATACGATCAGGTCCAATCGATTCTGACCAATGACACAGATACGCTGTCGTTCACACTGTCGTCTGGGACCACGTGTCGCGGAGACCGTGCCTTTTTAATCACACATTAAAAACCCATTTTTTGAAAACGAACGCAGTCTTAACTTAATTCTTCTTGAAAGTGTCCGCCAGGTGAGCGGTCCTGGAACTGAAGAGACACCCCCACCTCCGAGTGAGCGACAGACAGTATATGACGCTAACAACTCCAGCCTGCCACCCCGGCATACCGAAACTAAAGTTGTTTTCGACATGTTGGTATGGTGGAAAAAACACAAGGAAGCGGCTCCCCCCTCCACAACCCGGCTCCGCGTTAGCTGCTATTGACTAACTTTAGCCAGTCAAGTCGGAAAAGTTCACCAAACCTAATTTTCTGTGACATATCACATTTAAAATAAAAGAATCTTAAGCACGTATATTTAAGTTACTCAGCAAGATCATACACATTTCACACGAGACTCTGGTCAGCTACGCAAGTCGCACGGCTAACACACTCGCGCCATTAGCCGTTAGCATGCTTGCGTTCAGCGCGAGACATTTCAATCATACGCTCAGATATTTCTCGTAAAACGCATGCCGTCGCCTATATAACGGGTCATGTCTTATTTACAACGAAAATATCCCCCGGCTAGCAGAGCGCGTGGCCAGTCACTGGTGTGAAGCCCAGCGCTGTTAGCCAGCGAGGTAAGGAGGCTAACTCACCCTGCCTGCCCACTATCTCCGCTACGTGCTCGGAGCTGGGCACGGCGACGCACTCGGTCGTATTCACTCCTTTCCTCCTCAACAAGGAGGACTGCTCCATTTCGAAGGCCGACGGCATAATTATTATCCCGGGGAAGTGCTGCGCCGTCGAATCGTCCGCCACGCCGCCATAAAGCATCGCTGTCTCCGGGACTTCCATGCCGGGCAGCATAACCGTGGCTAACCCGGGGAGCTGGGCCTGCGCTAGCAGCGCGCCGGTATCCGCGTCCTCCGGTTCACTCTCGTCCGTGTTTCCTTCATCCTCCGGCGCCGCCTGGTGACATCGCAGCGGCTGGAGGTCCAGCACAGTTCCCAACAAGCTCCTATGGGGCGTGGGGGCCGACTGTAGAAGTGGCTCCCGCGTCTGTGTATGATCGTCGAGGCCCATCCCGGCGAATGCCTGCGCGACCAGCGGCGGGAGCTCTGGCTCGGCCTCCTCGCTCTCCAGGAGAGACGTGCTGCTAGGCATCACGGACCCGCGCCCCACCGCTTCAAGTCCCAGTTTCACAGCGGGGAACAATCGCCACCTAGAGCGGATCTCCGAGCGCTGCCGTCAGCGAAATAAAAACGGGCATTTAGGGCGCCGCGGCTCGGAGCATCGGGAGGTGCCTCTTTAAATGGGAGAAAAGTGCCCGCGCCCCAGTAATTTGGTCACCGCGAAGATACCTGCTCCCTTTCTTTTTTCTTTCCTTTTTTTCCGCCCTCCTTCTCTGTCTTTGTTTTATCACTAAGACTGCATGCAGCTCCGCCCCTTTCAGCCGAATCGACTTCCAATTGGCTCTTTCAGGCGCACGATTATTCGGCTACTTGTGTTTCGTCGCCACCTTCCTTTTTCTTTTACTTCTTCATACACTTCATACACTCTTGGAGATGCGTTGCCGCCACCTGCTGTTGTGGAAGGTCGGCGTGCCTCTTAAAAAACAACGAAAGCATGTCTGTCGGCCCTGTTGATGCAACATTATACCGTGATCTTTGACTTGTTCTCCAGACTGGCAAAGTCATTGTAATTGTGACATAGCTGAAAATCCATGATAATTATATTAGAATTACTTTTTAGCCGATTCAGTATGAATGAAACAATTGTTTCTCTCTACAACTGCAGACTGGGCCATGAATAGCCTAGCAGATTTAGGGGGGGGGGCAGAACTTTAAATGCGTCCCTGGAAAACAAACAAACAAATAAATAAACAGACAAATAAATATTTACAGATTATACTGGTGTGTTCCATTTCAATTGAAAGGTCAGAAATTTCAACTGAAACGCCCCCTGAAAGCAGACTTCTGACTCAGGAAGTCAGAGGAACCTCTGCAACCCAACCTCAGAATTCAAGAAAGCTGCTCTGTGCATCAACATAAAAAGCCACAGTAATTACCTGTTCATACTGCACTTCTGCATTATTCCTCATTAAATTGGTACTATCCATTACTATCCAGCCTTTGTTGCAGGGTTACCAACCCTGGTCACCTGGCTGCAGTGAGATTTTTAATTTGAGACAAGTCTGCACACACATTCACATGCATTTACACATATGTGACAGTTTTATTACCTTGTAAATAGACTGCCGGGTCTGCAAACTACCCCAAAACTTTTGATGTAGCTAATTTTAAATTTATGCTGGAATAATATAGACATCAACTGGTACTAATAACAATGGCTAACAACGAACCTGGCTAGAACTGCTATTGCTAATGGATAACCTGGCTATTTGTACTGGAATGTGGTTAGCTTGCTCTGACCCCCCTGTTCAACAAACAAATTTCTTCAGATTGAAAGTGGCAACCCTAGCAGAGGACCCAAGGTGCCTTTTTGTCGGGGGGGTCAGATTATTTTTTTTTCCTGCGGTGCTACTTGTAATAATAATAATAATAATACATTTTATTTCAGGGCGCCTTTCAAGAACCCAAGGTCACCTTACAGACATAAGAAAT
>JAODKF010000046.1:6269257-6294496 GCA_026779585.1 Mormyrus proboscirostris | reverse complement strand
AAGTTTAACAAACTTAAAATAGTAAACCGCTGAGTAGCGGCAGCCAAGCGCGCCAGCGTTCACTCAACCGGAAGTTTAGTATTTTGTATATTAAGAAGGGCTATTAGTGGTAATTTCACATATGAAATGGTCTCCACTTGTGACCGTGATCAGGATAAGCAGTTAAAGAAATTGATGGATGGTGTAGGTTAGGGCGAGAAACATTTTGTGAGCTTGTGGGTCTACTTGTTAATATTTATAGCTCAAGCAGTCCGGTCTGATTAACAGTTGATGTGTTTTTTTCCATGACAAATATGTTTCTTTACATTATTTAGATATATTAATCTCACTTTGTAGCTAAAACTAGTTCATTATTATAAAAAATGTTATTGTAAATTATACCATATTTATTATGATACATATTAGGTGCTGTCAAATAAATGTTGACCCCTGGTAGCCATATTGATGACCCCCCCCAAAAAAGCCCTCTCCTCTGTCTCCATCTTCCCAATAGCAAGTTCATTGATGTGATGAGTCCATTTGCCTTGTTGCTTGTCATCATTTGTATCTTCAACATTTATGGGCATAATGATCTTTTCCAATGCAAGGATCTCATAATACGCCCAAAATATTTTATTCATCGATGCATTCTCCATTCCCACATGTCCTAAGCCACAGGCAGACATGTAGCCCTGTAGTAAAATTTGAACCACCCCGAAATTCATTTGAAATTCATTCTTTTGTAAAATAATGAGTTTGAATCTCCCTCACAAGGGTCCAGAGCCTATCCCAGAAACAGCAGGCCATGGGAGGGAATAACCCAAGGCAGGGTGCCAACCCATCACTGAGCATACACACCCACTCACACCTATGTGTAGTAAATCCAGTTCACCTTAGCATGGTTTTGAAGTGGGCAGGGAACTGGAGTACCCTGGGGAAACCCCCAACGACATGGGGAGAATATACAAACTCCAGTCATAGGGTTGGGTGGGGAATTGAACCCTAGTCTCCAGAGGTATGAGGTGACCATGTTTGTGCCATCCCAGGTTGACATGTTATATAATATTGTCCCTATTGTAATGAAAATGGTGTAAAGTAGGGGTCTCCAGCTCTGGTCCTGGATGGCTACTATCCTGTAGGTTTTCTATCCTGCCTGGCTTCTGATGAGCCACACCTGTTCCTGGTATTTACCTTACAACAGGTGTGGTTCATCAGAGAGCCAAGTAGGATAGAAAACTTACATGACAGTCGCTCCCCCAGGACTAAAGTTGAAGACCCCTGGCTTAAAGCATTGTTTCCCAACCCGGTCCATGGGGACCCAGACAGTACACATTTTTGAGCAAAAAAATGTGACGTGTCTGTGGGTCCCTGAAGACTTATGTAGCAATCAAACCTCTTCATAATGTATTTTTTGTTAAACATACATAATGTGTGATATGCATGTTTGAAAAGTAGAATATTATTAAGTATTTCGAGGTAATTTTTCAGATAATGCTACAATCAAACTACGGATTATGTTTGTTGACATATTAATGACCATAAAAGTTCTGGGCACTAAACAATTCAATCACCCTGTTTTTGAACAAACTGGGGACACACACATAATAAATGCTATCATCCACTGGGTCTTTCCAGGATGTCCACTGCAATGTCTTTTGTGTTTCCTGGGACAAGCTTCAGGCTCATTGCCGCCCTCTATTGGAGAAATGCTTATAGAAAATAGGTGGACGAATTATTTCTTCATTATTGATAAGTAATTATGTTTTTTACATACAGTGTCAGTGTGATATATTGAGGTGATATTCACTAATACATCTGCTGAAGCCAAATTTATGGAATGAGAACCCAGGTTAATAAAAGTGTTAGTTTGAATAAATAGTGATTGTCTTGTCTATCATTGCCATTTCTGTCATTCTATTTAACTTTTCTCCATGTAACTGCAGTGGGGTTAGGTAAAGGTTGAAGACAGGGTTTGTATTGTTATGCTGGGGAAAGGGCATATGGAGTATGGCTCTGAGGTTAACCTGAGGGGATTCTACCAGCTGTTGAACCCATACTGGTGCCGAGTTGCTCAAAGCCAAGATTATGTTGAAACTGTGAAACATGCACCACCAGGGGGCGACAAAGTCAGTAACATACAGCTATGCCTGCAAGCTTCATGCAGCAGCATGAGATGAAGACATACCCAGCCTTGGTGGAAATACAAAAATCCTTCAGGCAAACACAACAGCAGAGCAAACTGTTGACTTCTGAAAAAAACGGGACTAAGATGACGTTTGAAGTGGCAGGAATGATTGTTCAGGGCTCTTCTGTTGCCAATGTCAGTGCTGCTTTAACAGAAAATAAAGATTATGGGCAGTGAAGAGTGAAGATTAGAGCATGCACTATAAGCTGCAGCCCAAAGAAAGAGCAAGGCAGGATACCAAGCTGGTCTATTTTCAGGTCTGACAAAGGAGGGTCTGTGAAATATACAGGGCAGACTGTCGTCAAGTCATTACCACATCTGCACAGGTGGAAACTGTGAAAAATACCCCATGAACTGGCCTGAGAATGCATGTGTGTGTGCGTGTGTGTGCAGGGAGGGATAGCCATTGAGCGTTTTGTGCACTATGACTCATCTCGTCCACTTTAGTCCTTCTGCCACTTTTCACGTAATTTTCAATGTAGAATAAAATATGGCCAAAGCAGAAAGAGGGAGAGAGAGAGGGACTGCACTTATCCTGAGCCAGCGACTGCCCAAGAAGGATTCCAAATGGAGGGGTGATGGGGTGGAGGCAGAGTGTGTAAAATGGAGGTTACCTGTGTGACAAATGGTTCCCACTTTGGGGTGGTTCTTCAGAGCATGTTCATACCAACCCCAGGTGACTGCCTCAGAGGGTCCATGCCACCCCATTTTTCTGATCCACCTGGGGGGGACAAGTGAAGGGAAAAGGCAAGAATCTCCAGGAAATCCCCTTGGGACTGAAAACCACTTCCTGTTCAATGGGAGTTGAAGTGAGCGAGGGGGTTCTGAGACACAGGCTGGGATCAGGCTATCGCTGACGTACCCTCACCATTCCATTCCATTCCCCATTAAAACATGGCAAAGCCTTACTAAGGATTCAGAAAACGAACATTACTTATTGATGGGGCAGCACTGTAGACATGTACCTTTAGGGTTGTGGGTTCGATGCCTATATCCCTGAAGGTGCAGAGTTTGCAAGTAGTCCCAGTGTTGCGTGGGTTACCTCCCACAGTCGAAAAAACAAGTGTGATTATCATAAGCTTGGCCCACCACCCTCAGTAAAATCACCTGCGCTATGGCCCATCTAACACCTCAAAGATGGAGCAAGGCCTGCCACCGTGTGACTGGGTGTCCTCTGCCCTGTGATTCCTGGGATTGCCTCCAGGACTAGATCTGAAGAAAGAAAACTAAAGACATCCTCACAGGTGGTAAGAACAGCAGAACATTCTGTATTATACTATTTTGAAAGTCAGTATGTGGAAAACCCAGAAAGTAAAAACTTCAGTCGCAGGTACAGGAGAAAAAGAAACTTCTAGTGTTCCAAAGCCAAACAGTCATCCATCCCCTCTGGACATGGCAACGTGCTATACATCAAAAAATGCTGTATACCCCAGCGAGTGAGAGCTGGAGCGCCAGATCACTGTGCCACACAAAAGGAGTCGTTATTACAAACTGCAGAGAAAGTCTTTTGGAGATGCAGGCTTGGCTGAGAGGAAAAACCCCAGGACTTCGATTCTGCTTCCGTCTGACATCTTACAGAGCAAACTGAAATACATAAAACGACATTGCAGGAATGCGGGCGGAAGATGAAAGCTGGCGCGCGCCTTAAACACAAAGCAGGCGGAATTCAGCAGAGATCGGAGGGGGAAATCAGATAACTGTTGCAATCGCTCAGAGCGCAAAGCAGACAGCCAACAAATCGCAGAGAGCTGCAGGAATTCTGGGCTGTATAAGCGAGTCTTATCGCTCGTGTGCTTTTTATTCGCTGGGAACAGCGGGCGAGGGGGAGCTGCGTGCTGCCGCGGCTGCCTGAATGCTTTGCCTTGCATGGTAAACACGTGTCTGATATTGACAAATTTTCGAAAATGGGCTGGTGGGTGGCGGGGGAACCACACTGACAACTGTAATAATTCCTCCGCCATTCAGAAACGTCGTAAGGTAAACATACAAGCTCTGGAATAAGCAACTCTGAATTTCGAATAAGCGTTCACTGTCTGCCTTTTATACCTGTTTATCCACATAGTGAAATGCGGGGCATGAATATAGGGCCAAACCCAAGGTAATACACTAGCCCGATTACAGAGCCGACGCGCAGGAAGGAAAGTGCGCGCTCACCAATTCACCTGAATCTGGAATAAATGAGGGTCACGGCGGACGCATGTTGGCACTACAATCCTGCTGGATGTATGGACTGAATGATCCATTGGGTTTATTAGATACCTTTTGAAGTACATTGTTCGTTATTCATTTTCCCACGGAGAATGGAAACCCTGCAAAACAGTAATTTCCACCTGCTTAGATGGGGTCAGCAGATCCCATTGGAAAGAAACCACTGAAATACAGGGAGAACATGCAAGCAGGGGCGGGTGTGTTGTTTCGGGGCTCCCTCCCATAATTTCACTACGCTAAACCCACACAAATGCGCGCTTTCAGTGGTGGTAAACACCGGCGCTGCATGCAAAGGAAGCGCGGTGTGCAGCTGGAAGCACCGTCCACCAGGGGGCAGAACGCACACAGAAATAGACAACAGTCCCAGTGCGCTACAGAAGAACGGCACGTATTAATGCATGTAAAAACCCCGTCTCTGTAAGAATATCCAAATATCTGAAAACGTCGACAAACACTTTAAAGGTATATCCTTAAACTGTGTATCAACACTTTCTAAGACTTGTCTTTCAAATCTATCATGGTACAGGTGCGGCAGTTCATTAGAAATAATAAGAGTCTGGCGATTTTAACAGTAGCCCGAAAATCGGACAGTAAGTTTGGGACAAAAAAATCTTTGCGGGACTTCCGTGCTGGACGACGGGCTACGTGTCCAAGCAACGCGACACAACACTGTAGCTGCCCCAGAAATAAAGCCGTCAGAAGACTCAGAGGCTGCTCCTGAAATTTAGAAAGACATCTTTGTCTTATTTAATAGTGAGGTTGGAGGTGCATGATTGTGGTTTTTGCACATGTTTTGATATGCAGCCCAGCTATTGTGGGGGCAGAAGATGTATGGGAGAGCGCCCAGATTTACGCACCAGCCCCTGGGATGCACCAAATCCAGCGTGGGACCGGGATCGTACGCAGTCAACCCTGTCAAAATGAATAAATCAGGTAGGGGGAGGGGGGGTCGGTTAACCCGGATTGCCCTTCTTCGGATCACGGTGTCGGCCGTGATTCCTCTGATCGTCCCACATTTCAATGCACAGCGACACTAAATTAGAGCCTGTTAAATTGCATATTAATCATGTTAATCACAGAGTAAGTTTTTCAAGTGATTAGGTTTTCACTTCACTTTAGTTTTAAAAATCCTCTATGGAGTACCGCATCCATACGCACAGCGCTGGTGAAGCCGGAGGTTAAATGGAGAAAATAATTCTGTTGCGCGTCTCCGCTCATATAAAGCGCGTGAGCGTGGCTGGTTTAAAAAGACAAACCTGCAGCAATACTTACCTCATTTCCCCAGAGGTTCATGCCCGGCTGCTTTATACAAAAAACATTCTTCTGACACCGGGTTGACTGCGTGTCCCGTATTCTTTTGAATAAAATTTGTAAATGTTGTATCAAAACAAATACTCTGAATTATCTTCTGCTTCAGGGCATTTGAGATAGCTGCTTTTCCGTTGCCAGGAAAGTACCCACACACTAAGCCAATTCAGGCTAATGGCTGACATGTACTGGGCTTGCGGGTAGCTCTTTTACCTCTAAAGCCCTTTATTTTGTTTCCATGTTCCAGAGGGTGGATTTCCTCTGATTTCGCTCAACTTGAAGACAAGATTTTTAGTGAACATTTGTTTAAATATAGTCTTCTTCTCCATCCAGGGCGTTTATCACATCATACTCCATGTTTCCCTGTGGATTAATCAGTGGTTATATAGGCCTAGATAATTTGAGCCCTACCATGTGTGTGTGTGTATGTGTGTGTGTGTGGTCCTGGTGTACATTACATTCCCCGTGGTGTGTGAGTGTGCCCTACGAACAACTGGTGTCGCCCTGCCTTGTGGCCCCTACATACTGGTATGGGCTCTGAGAAACAGTGGATAAAGAGCTGGAAGATGAATGTTTTTGTTAAATGGGGAAATCTCAGAAACTGATGGTTTTTATAAAACAAACAAAAAAAAACCACACTTGGACATCAACTAAATGGATATTGTGAAACATTGAATGACGTGCGATTAGATTAGTAAACATATATATGTAAAAATAAGCATTTTAAAAGGGGAAATTACTGGACTATGCATAGATCCTACTGTCTCTAAATGGATCTTGGGATATGAAGTGAACGCAGCTCCTGAGAAATCAGCAGTGTGTGATGGTAGTGGTTGGGGCTTTCAGTTGTCTTTCATGTCTGCAGAGGCAAAGCAGTTTTGTTGACCTCACCTCTGGCTTCTGTAGCGTAACTGACATATTGCACAAATCATCCACTCACTGCAGAGCAGAATAACTGGCACTGCCCTGACAATGCAGGGAACCCAGCTTGCCTGGGCAGGCAAAACTCTAGCCATGAAACTGTTACATGAAACAAGCGAATGAATAGACATTCCCTCAGGAACGTGCTGTAATATCATACAGGCATCATAGCATTGTAGAGACGTTTTAGACCAACCCTGAATTACGATACTCTCACAGGCTGAAGATTGTCATTTCTTCATGCTAGTGTTTTTTAAATGGGAAGGCCATACTGGTGAATGCTTCTTATTCCTGCTGGTTGTATTTTTTCCTGTCAGTCTTCTGAAAGACACACAATAGAATTGCCCTCTTTTGGTTATGAATTTTGACAAACTGGAATTTAAATTCCAGAACTACGGTGGGGAAACATCTTTAATTCATCCACTGTTATAGTAAATACACACACACACACAATCCTTCTGGTTAACTGAGCTGGTTGACTGAATGTGTCCATTTTCCTTTGACGCGCTCACAAGCCACTGCGTTTAAAATGCTATTTGCAGATGTCTGAAGTGTTGTGCTGGCTTCTTAATCTGACACGTTGCTTCGCTAGCAAGGAGACTGGCAGCAGATTGCTTGTGGTAAAGAAACATGGCTAATGAGTAGGAAATTGCAGGTCGGTGCTCACTGTTGCTGCGCTGTTGTGACTGGCAGTCAGTCTCAATGAAATAAATAAAATACTGTAAAAAGAAGAGCTGTGTTCTGCAAAAATGCAAGAGAACATCTGACAGTAATAAAGTTGTGAAAGATTTTGCCAGATTAGTGATATTGGAGCTGTTTTAAAGCATGCAACTGTGTCATTGGAAGTTTGGAAGATGCAACATCTACCCTATTACGTGTAGTAGTTATTGTCTCAATTATTATAATACTGTTACTGGCCTCTGACATGGAGGAGTGTTTATGGTGAGTGTTTTGCAGGTTGTTTACAGTGAAACAGGACTTTGGTCCTATTACAAGTGCAAGGTAGAGACTAAAGTGTCTCAGGATGGGAAATTATGAGACCTTGAAAGGAAACGTGGAACTTTGCAAAGTCATCGTGGAAGATAGATGTAAATGAATGCAAATGAAGGCGCTCCGTCCTCACGGCGAAGAGGCTGATTTTGGAGATGGTGCACTTATTACTCATTACCTCCGTAAACTGCATCTGACTTGGTGCTTTGGAGTGAACCTCCAGATGGGGATCCTGCAAACAGGCCGTAACCCCCCAAAGGCAGGAGCACACGCGGAGTACACTGACTCATGCTGGGACCTCTCACGCAGGTGACACACGGTTAGCCTTGCATTTGTGGGAAAATGGAGAACATCATTTGTGGTCCAGGTGATGCAGGACTGGCTATGGTCTCCCCTTGCCTCAGGGCATCTGCTCTGCTTTCAGACAGCTACGCCCCATTTCTGTCACTGACCAGCAGGGAGGCGGTATTCCCCAAGTCTGGTGATGGGGAGATCTCTCCTGGACCTGGACAGTATGATCCATCCCCTGTGAAGGTATTCCTCTTTCTTTCGATGTCTGAATTCTTCTACCCCTCTTGCATTTCAAGCCTCCTTTACGTTGACGAGCCCGTGTTGTGTCATAAAATGCACCTATCTGTGCAATCTCATAATATGCGTGTGTGTGCATTGCATGCGTCATAAACGTTGATGATGTTCCTTGGCTGCAGAAGCATATTCTTGGAGGGAGAAGCCTTCAGAACCGGGCCAAACGCTTCGAAGACCCAATTTCCGAGGTGCCTGGCCCAGGAACGTACAACGTGGTGCACGACATCTTGGCTGGGAAGGTTCCTCCAAGGACAGCAGTAAGGATAGGGATTCGTCCATGTCTTTCCTGTGACCTCACTTCTACAACCCTGAAAAACGGAGTCAAGTAAGCTTGTAAAATTCATGTAGCGGCGTATCAGCACCCCCTAGAGGCACATCAAAGCATTGGTTGTGCTGTGTCAGTCACCTCTGTCCCACGTGCTCTGTTCGACATGGGGTGCAAAGCACATGGAAAGGCGGAAATGAAAGAGAGATTGATGTGGGAGGTGTAGTTAACTGTGAGAAATCAGCCCCCCTCCCCTCGCTGTTGTGTGCACCCTGCCAGGCTAGGGACAGGGCTGTTCGCTGCCCCATCCGGTACTTGTGGCATCCCAACATACCCTCCATTCCATCCCCGGGCCTGGCCTTCGGGTACGAGGAGAACGAAGAGGGCGCACTGTGCAAACAGATGGCGCCACCCAGGGACCACACGCTGGGTCCAGCTTTTTACAGCCCACCGCCGGTGAGGGGACTGACGTCACGCACACGCAGACACATGCTCCGTCCCAGAAAGCCTGCCGTGAGAGCAAAATTAAGTTATTTTTAAACCGCTAACACCCTGAAGTGGTGTTCTGGACGTCCCTCAGCAAAGTCGGTCGTGGAAAACTGTAATGATATATTTGTCATGTGACACCCGGGTATTGTGACACTATGACATGAGAAGTTTGCAAGTCAATGACAGGATATTGCCAAACAAAATCATTGTCAGCCTCGGCTACATGTATAGAGAGCTGAAAAAGTAAAATGTGTCTGGGTTTGTCAGAATAGAGTATTTATGTGTCATCGTTTTAACTATGAAACAAACCTTGGTGGCCTTGTGAGGGAATACATTGGCGAATTCTTGGTTAACCAGACCCCTGCCAAAGACACAGTTCTGAGCTCAAAACCGCCTTGTCTCTTTCTCCCTCATCATTGGGAGTGAGTATTGATGTATGTCTTCCTTTGGATGTCTGTGTGTGTGTGTGTGTGTGTGTGTGTGTGTGTTCGTAATTGATCGTTTATGTGTCGGCTGTGAGAAACTCAGTAGCGCTGGCGCTAATGCACCATTTTACCTCCCGATTCTTCCAGAATATTCTATCCCATTTCTAATGAGGCCGACGCCTCTAAAAGGCAGAATGCAGCGTGTCCATCCATTGTGGTGTCAGCAGGAGAGGCCTTTAGCAATTCTTCTTCATGCTATATTGCTGTATTCACTTAAAATAATGCAGCAAGTTCCGGTCTTGCTTTCAATTAAACCATATTTCATTGGCTAATGACCAGCCAAGTCAACGGTGTCCTTGTGGTATGTTGGACCAGCACATTTAATATAGATGCAGAAAGCTTTGTGCTTCGGGGTTGAGAGGAGTGCACGCATTTGTTTCTTTCCCCTAATCTATTGATAGATGTGAAATTCCTCTCAAATTCTCTCAGGTCACGGAGTTAAGCAGCTTTCTAATTGTGCTGTTTTAGGAAGAGCACGCCTCAATACGCTTTTGCGATGGCAGGCCGGAGTTTTATGGTGTCCGACGTTTACTCGCAATTAATCTGTAGCGCTCAGACTTCACAGCCGGCTTTAAGAAAATCATGAGGCATTGTGGGATTGGCAGTCTCGAGAAGGGGGACGGTGTTCCTGAAAGTTTCCAGAAATCTATGAGAACGATCCTAGCAGTTCCATAACAAGCCAGCATCATCTGCACAGCTTGTACTGGAGAAAACAGCAGCACACGGCACTCTATGGAGAAATGCAAGACTAGTTGAGATACATGCAGCAGGACAGGATAAGAGGAAAGTGCAGTTAGTGACCATCCAAGCACCACTAATGATTTTTGGGATCATCCAATAAGGGAAACAGAGAAGTGGCTTAACAGGGGTACATGCTGGGGTCAGGGCTGATGTCAAACACAGCTCCTCTGTGTTGAAGCGCTGATGGTGCATGGAAAGCCTGCTCTGTTTATGGACGCTCCTGCTCCTCTGCAGGAAACAGGGGGAGAGCTGGGAAGGTGGATAAGTAAACAGACGTGACTAATAAGAAGGGCACTCATGAACAGGCCCTGGGGCCAAAATGACCCCACCTGTGTAGAAGTCAGACCGGGAGAGACACTGCAGTACAATAATTTCATTGTATTCTCAGAATACGCATGACATCAAGACTTGAAACTTGAAGTAGCTGCACACCAAAGGTGCATATTTATTACAAATGACAATGGAAAAAGCTGTTTAGTCATGTAATGCCATGTATCTACCGAAAAACAGATGTCACAGCTAGTGTTATAAAGAAAGTCCATCACTGAGCTCCGGATTGCTGACAGTACCTTGTCCACATTGATTTCAGACGTGAGGACACATGTGAATGACCCCGGTAAGCACAGCAGACAGAATCCCAGACTGGATGAGTAAAAAATTCCACTGAAGGAGTGTTGTTAGGTTCCCTCACAGACCGGATAAATTCCGGAAGACCAGAGACAAGCCAGTCTAATACAGTTTGGAAAAGACCATCTCAGCTGTCCAGTTAATTAATTCACTTAATGAGAGTACATTACTAAAGCATATGGTTGGGTTATAGATGCTTGTTGGTTAAACGGCCTCACAGTCCACAGCCGACAGTGAATCCTCCTTTAAGGGGTGCTCAGGCTTAACAAACTGAAGTGTTCCTGTTCGCCTCACAATGTCACAAAAATGTCTGATTCTCATAGAGCGTGTGATATTAGAGGGCCGGATTTTCCCAAAAGCCTTTGATTCGGTGCCACATGAGCACATAGCTGTGCAGCTAGACTCCGTGGGCATTAAACCAGCAATGGGCCGACGGATTTACGGTGCCGACGTGAGACGTGCAGGGAGAATGAAAGGCATGATGTCAGACACGAGCCGGGCGGAAAATGCCCCGGGATCTGGTGTTGGGCCTTCTGTTCTTTCTGATATGTAACCGACTTAGACGAGGACATTAGGAGCAAAGCTAATTATGTTTCTAACAGCACGTTTTGCCCTGAAGTGTGTTAGGGCGTCCTGAATAATGTGCAGCTCTGACTTTGTCAGCTTTGATTATCCTGTAGCAAACTTCCCTACTACTGGTGAGCATCCCATCTTACTACTCTGCTATTGGTTGATTGCACATTTGAAATATGGCTGCCTGTACTTTGATTGGCTTTTACTGGGACTGTAATGCAATGTCTTACTGTCGCGTGATTAGTTGCTGCTGTCCTTCCAGCGTGACTAAAGAGCTTTCCTCCGATTGCTTGTTAAGGGCCCCAGGATGGTATTAGCATCATTCCTGTTGTTATTTGGGTTAAATGAAGATATATGGCTTTTAATGTAAACCAGTAGTACAATGCAGGAATAAAGACAGACTTTAACAAATGTCCATCAGATGGAGAACTCGTCATCCCAGAAGTACAAGGGGGTGCACTTTGGGAAGATGACCGGGAAGCGGACTGAGGTGAAGGCGATGGATGGACCAGGACCTGCCGAGTACCATCAGGACACGTGAGTGGGTGGGGCTGCGGGTGGGACAATCCATCGTACAGAATACGCTTTACAAAACATGTGATGTTGTGCGATGGTCTTCAGTGATTCTCTTTCACGGGAAGATTGTCCTCTGCACTATGTCTTCTTTTCTGTATTCAAGGATGCAGGATTCAAGGATGTTTATTGTCACATGTACCAAGTACAGTGAAGTTCTTACATGCCTGTTAACCTACGGGCTTGTAAGGGATGTATGTGCAACTTAGGTACAGGGAGAGGATAAAGTAGCTAGTGGCTGCAGCAGTAGTGCATTCTGGGTGATTCTCATCCGATTATAGGATAGTTAGCCAGAAGGGGTAAATCGTAACCTCACAGTGCATCACTAAATGCCTAGTTTACATGTGGAGTCATTTCCAGGATGCCGTCCCACTCTCCATAATAGAGGACATGACACCCTCACCCCTGAGCCGCCAGAGCCCCCAATCTAGTGTCCTAGTGTCCTTCCTTACAGGAACCGTACAACAATCTACGAGAACGTCAACTTGAAGAAGGAGTGCAGGGGCAAGGCTGAGCTGTTCCTGCCGCGTTACCATGAGATTGTGTGCATGCAGGAGGAGAAGAAGGTATGTTCCTCCAGTTCCTCAGGCAGATGCAGCCTGGGATTTAAACATGCAGGTATGTGCCCATTAAATGTGAAGGAAATGTTTTGTCATGTGACCCTGGAATGCCCTGGGATATGCAGACACCCCCCTGCCCCCCAGCACACACACGCATGCATATATCCATGGTGATATAAATTGGGTTCAGCAAATCACATAGGCACTGTTTAATTGGAAGGGATCCTTCTTTAGGTTTTTAAGGATCTTCTCCCAGCTGCTCTGGTCAGTGCCATGACCAATGGCACCTTCATACTCATTAGCATGGTGATCCTCCTCCTCATGTATAACTGGCTGGGGGGGGGGGGGGTAGTCTGAGCCTTTTTCTGACCTAACATGGAACATGTGAAGCAAAATGTGCCTGCTTGAGTCAAATAAGAGCAGTGTGGCTCCATGCGCTGTGCTGAATGGGTGTCATCGGCAGGCCGTGATGAATTTGAAGCACAGTTTCCCCCAGTCATCGGTCTGCAAGTGTCTGTCATCCTCTTGTTCCTTTAATATTTCAGTTCAGTCCGGTTTATTTTTGTATAATGCCTTTCACAACATGGCACTTGTCATGGGTTTGCATTAGATGTCATTTATAAGAACAATAAGGATGATTCATCACTTTGTTCGTCCTTCCCTTCATTCCAGGAAATGGACCTTTTGTCTAGATCCAAACCTTTAAACCGAGGCCCTCGTGAAATCTCTCCAAAAGACTTCTCCCTTCCTGATACGTTACG
This sequence comes from Mormyrus proboscirostris, assembly GCA_026779585.1. NCBI lineage: Eukaryota > Metazoa > Chordata > Actinopteri > Osteoglossiformes > Mormyridae > Mormyrus > Mormyrus proboscirostris. The sequence goes on along the minus strand of JAODKF010000046.1, from coordinate 6,281,246 downwards.
CGTATGACAGCTCATTTGATTTATCCGGTATTTAACTTTGCCAAAGCGGCTGGAATATGTAATATTGCGCCAATCACCATAGAAACAAGAGGAAAGAAACAATATAAGATTATCTAGCTGTTAAACAGCAGGGCTGGGTTTCCATGACATCCTGTTCAGGTGCATAATTACCATTCTGATGGTCCGTCTCTCAGGTACAGATAGACTGGTATCCAAAATGATCAAATCTGTGTTCACTTTCTCAGAAGTTCGTCCACGGAGGAGCCATCAATAGTAACACTGATAGGCTTTTCTCCTTCTGTGGTTTGGCATCATCCAGCTCATGCTGAGACGACCTCAGCTAGACATATAAAGGACCGAACAAAACAGCAACCAGGTTATTGTCAAATGGTTTGAGAGTTATACAACGTTTGATACAGGCACAGTGCGCTTCCTGTTCTCCTACCATCTTCAGTAGCTGTTTATGTCATGACAGTGACCCCTGGGGGTCACAGGGACTGGGTGCGGGACAGGTCACGCCCCCCCGTGGATGTCAGCCAATGCCGCCTCTCCGATTTACCAAAACTGAGGGCATGGAACTGGATACCTATATGGACATGAGCGAACTTCATAGCGTGAGGGGTTAGTCCTGGGGGCTTATACAGCTGCCCGGAATGAAGGAAAAAAAACACCAGTAGGGGGAGCTAGAGTGCAGCCATCAGACAAAGCCTAGATCCTTATTTACTATCTAATTCTTCACCATTAAATTATCTTTTTGTGTATGTATTGATTTAATCATTTACCTTGACGAGAACGTAGGAGCATCTACAGAGATGCAGCTCCTGCCTGCGTTTTGGTCTCACTCCAGCATCTCGTTTGGCAGAGGTGTGAGGAGGGGCTTTTAGCCAGTTTGTCACATGAGGGAGTGGGAGGGGGTGACTTATTTGGAGGTTAAGGCTGCCTTTAGCCTTTATGGTTCTGCAATGTTTGGGTGGTTGGGGTGGGGTGGGGCATTGGCACAGCCAGGTTGGTTTTTTTCTGGGAGGTTAACCTCCGTCCACCGGGTGGAGCCTGTCTCAGGTACCGCCTGCCACGAGACGCTTGCCCGGGTCTCTCGTCCACTGGGTGCGTGTCCGTTAAGCCCCCCAGCATCAGTCATCATTAGCGGGAGGCTGACTGCCCTGCCCAGAACAGATGGGTCGTTAGTGGGTCCATCGCTCTCTCGGCATTGCGCCTCTCCTGACTTCGGGGAGAATCTTCCCGGCTCGGCCCTGAAACAGCAGCGGCCGGCCGGCTATCACAACACGCGGTACTGTGTTTGTGTCCTGTTTTCCCTCCCGGCCGTTATCTCAGAGTCTTTTCACAAGGTGTTCAGAGATAAAACAGGGAACTGATGAGTACGGCTTGCGATTAGGTCCAGGTGTGTGTGTCTCCCAGGCGGAGAGTCTGAAGCAGGTGAAGGGTATGCTCTACTCACAAAGCACACTGAGATACGGGCCCTCCGTCTTTAATGCGGCAAGAAAGCTGTAGTCTGTGTCTCGTTGTCATCAGCATGCTTGTTTAGCCTAAATCTCTGTGCAAAGCAGAAATGGCGGAAATTTCTAGAAGCAAAGGGCCTCTTTAATACCTATTGGTGCAGACCCTGGGGTATTACTTTGAGGAAGTACATGGCTTCCAGGCCCTGTTCCCCATGGACCTTAGTACCACACTCTGATATACAGCTTGTTCTTTCCTGATACCTCCTGGCAATGATATGTGTTTTGGTTAAAGATGTTGGGCCCTTGCTTACTGGAGTCTGGTTTGAGGCTCTTCTCTGGTAACCTTGAATAAAGGACTTTCATCCATATTGATCCGGTGAAATATCCAGGTGTGTTAATGGATGAATTATAAATATTGTCTACTCTGCCCAGCTTAAACTGAATGAAAGTGCCCTCTGTGTTTCTCAGTGTCTGTGTGAGTGTGTTTCGGGGTTGTGTTAATCAAACTAGCACATTATCATCATGGTCAGGCTGCAGAATCCGCTCCTTTTAATAATCTTGGCATTTCTTAATAGAAATCCTTGCATTTATCAAACTGTCAAGGTAGTTTTAGGGTCAAGGGTTCAGTGTTGGTATTTTAAACCAGAAGGTCGCATTACTGGTTCCATGGTACATTTTTGCTGGATGAGATATAATGTTCCGGAAGGTTCTTCCCTTTGTTTTTACCTCACGGGCTCGACGAGGTGTCCCTAGAGAATACATTTCTACATATCGGTTCCTGGAACTGGAAGCCCATCTCACTATAAGAAGCTGAACCAGAGAGGTAGTCAGAATGCTATATTCTAGCTGCAAACTGAAGATGGCGCTCTGTGGATCTGTTTCTGTGAACGCTCCTTGGCGTGTCTTTGTTTCTTCTTCGAGCAGGTGCAGTGCTCATTTGTGTGCCAGACATGTGTGTGTGTGTGTGTGTGTGTGTGTATGTGAGTGTGAGTGTGTGTGTGCATGTGTGTGTGTTCCCACGTGTGTGTCTTTTCTCTTGGAGAGACTGTTTGTCTGAACCATTGTCCCTCTACCAACAGCCTGACTCCATCACTCACTTGGACTGTAATGGTTCATACATCACGGAGCAGACTGCCGGGGGAGGGGTGGGTCAAAGGGCACATGACACCGCTAGACGACCCCATCATTACCGCAGCCTGTTGTCTGTCCAGCACGGGTTTTGGCTCCGCCACGTCTGCTCCTCTGCCTGTCCTCCTCCTCCCCATCTCAGCACCTTAGATCGATGTCCCTCATTTGCTCAGATCCCTATCTTCCTGCTCCTTGCTCCTGGCAGGTCGCCCCCCCCCCCACCATCCACCTTGACTGGCCCCGCCTTCTTCTCCTGGTCTTGTCCTCTGCAGGGTGTCCCAGGTCCAGGACAATACCACATCAAAGGCATGTTTGAGAAGCCCTTGTACCATTACACCACCATTCCACCAGTCAGACCACCCCTCCTGTCCCACATGCAGGTAAAGCAGACCGACCACCCCCCCCCCCGGGAACCCACCCCGTTCTGTCCCTGAGTCTCAGCTTTTTATGTCGTTTGAGAGCCTCGGGGTTCAGAGGCTCTATGTGATTGGACACGGGGCAGTCAGGTGATGTGGCTGGTGGGTGTGGATGTAGACAGTGGTTCCTGGAAGAAGAGATGGCCGCTGGTCAGTTAATCTGGGAGCATCGTTACCGGAAGGACATGATGGCGTTAATGGTCAGAATGGACCTTTTATTGCCACTGTAGCCCACTTTGTGTAGGTACCCAGTAGCCTGAGAAGCCTTGCAGCCCCCCCTCTCAGACCCCACCACTTACATCTGAATGTATCTTTATTGGGTGGGGAGCTTAGGGTGGGGGTCATTGGTGGGAATGGTAACTGTCAAGGTGGCGCCCCTTAGTGATTCAGACCGACAGCACAGGGATGGGTCGACCCAGATCCGTCAGCTGCCAGCTGCCCACCATACGCTGCTAGAGGGCCAACCTGACCCTGCTTGTTCATGTGACCCCCCCATGCCCATCTGCAGTCACATGTGTAGCATGTGTAGCGTGTGGCATGTTAGCCTAGGCTCCATCCTGAGCCTGATTACATGCTGAAAGCCCAGGGCCTTCAAGCCCATGCCCAGAGGCTGTATGCAGCCCTGTCTGTGTACTCAGCAGGCCTTCTGTATATGTTCAGCTCCATCTTGTTATGTCTAAGGTCACCTGGAGACAGTTAACCAATGGTGGGAAGAGGGTGGAGCAGAAGCAGGAATTTATGTGACCCCGGAGCCATGTGACATTCACGAGTGCTGTGTGTGTGTGTGTGTGTGTAGATTATGTTTATGTTACATTGTGGGGACCAAATGTCTTTCATGATCCCAGTCATTTTTCAGTTTATGTAACAGCATATATCCCATGAATTCGTCCGCTCCTAGTCGTCTGTTTGAAAACTCACAGCTCTGTAACCATGGTGTGTAGTCTGTACCCCTGTTAGCGTCGACGTTCCTGGCTAACTCTCTGCCCCATATCAGCGTTTCACTTCAGCAAAGGAAGTGGCGCCCCCTGTGGGTGCCTATGATGAGTCACGCTGTGCCTCGGAACTCCCGAAGAAAGACTATGCAGTGAAGCTCAGCCCATTCGCAGGCCGTTGGAGGGCAGTGCGTTTTCTCCCTGAGGACAGGAAATGCACTCTAGGTCTGATTCTGACTGCGTGGCCTGTTAATGTACTAATGTGTATGAGTGTCACAGGGTCTGTGGGCCGCTGGTGTTTTCCTCACTGACAGAAGTAATGAAACTCATTTCCTTTAACAATGACTTCTCTCTGTCTCCCCCTATAGGCATTTCTGCTTCTCTGTTTTTCATCCCTGCTCTCAGTAGCAGTCTGTTATGAAAGCAATTAAGCTTAATCTCCCTCACATCTCTCTCTCTCTCTCTCTCTCTCTCATTCTCTCACTCCCTCTCCCCCCATTTCCACTTCCTCCTCAGGCCCCAGGTCATACAGCCCGTTTTGGCATGGCTTGGCTGAGGACAGCCAGGAGAAGGCCCACCCGGAGAGCATCCAGCAGGGAGTGTTTGACTCCATGACTCCTCATAGCCCTGTCTTCAGCAAGAAGGGAGAGGGGTTTGTATCCGGCCCCACCCACTACAAGGTGAGTTCCGCCCCCAGAAACACAAACACACACATACACACACACACACACACACACACACACACACACACACACACAATATACGTGCTATATCCTGATATATTTTGTGTGCTCCTGTAAAGGAATACCAGAGCACTGGGCTGGTGAGGAAGCCCATTGCCTCCACATAGGTGGATCAAAACCGAACTGCTCAAAAAAAGCAATGCACAGCTCTACAGCAACAGCCTCCCCCTCCTCCTACTCCAGGCAGGTGGAGAGGGCGACGTGGGCTAAGACTGACCCTGGGGCCGCGTACTGGGGCCGGGGGGGCTGACTCTACTAGTCGTATATCAGCTTGACGTCTGAGGAGCAGTGGTGTTGGCTCAGTCTGCCTGATTGATTGACGATACGTGGTGTGACGTATGGCAGTGCAGTTGTAGCGAGGGCCTCGGTGGTGACCGTGCTCCCACAGCGCAGCTGCTCCTCCAGGGCCCGTGGGCCTCCTCACTCCCAGCCCATCAGGACCATAACTGAGCTCCTCATGGCTGTAGATTGACACGTGCAGACTGAAGCTTACACTCGCCAGGCTGTGCTTTGCGCTCTTACAGTAACCACTGCCTCTGCTGCCCGCTCAGTCTGGGCTGGTTTTTTCATGAGACATGTTGGTAACATTTTACTTAAGCTCATGTTTTTGGTCATTTATAAAGCCGCTCATTAAGCATTATAAACATGGCTATAGATATTTATACAAAGGCATCACACATTATAGCCATGTTTATTATGCATTATGACTGCCTTATGAAGCTCTCATCTATAATGCGCTATAGATACATATATACTGTAATGTAGTACAAAGCATCCTTAATTTTTAAACCGACCATTATAATACATTATAAAGGTATCTATAGTTCATTACACATGAGAGCTTCGTAAAGCATTAATAATGCATTATAAACATGGCTATAATGTGTTATGCCTTTGTATAAATATCTCTAGCCATGTTTATAATGCTCTATGAATGCATTATTATTTGTTATGAATATGTTTAGAAATTGCTAAAACCGTGGCCTTAAGTAAAGTGTCACTGGCATTTTTTTAAACTGAGATGTTCATTGGCAGCTCATGGCAGCGTGCTAAAGTAATAAATCTTGGAAGTGGTGAAGTGGGTGTTTGTTCGCATGCAGCCTCTGAGAGGCGTTGTTGAGGTGCTTGGCGCTACGTGCCTGATTGGACTGGGGTGGCCAGAGCGGGAGGGTGTAGCAGCGGTGTGTCAGGAAAGGACTTGTATGTTTGCGGGACTAAATATCAACCTTGTTACCATGGTGAGACAGTCAATTTCGCATTTCCAGGGAGCTTCTCACTGAGGGGCACAAAGGTATGTGTGTGTGTGTGTTTTGTGTATCCTAGAGTCTTTTGGTGCATTTCTGTTCATCCCTGCATGCTTTTCTGTCCCATCAGAGGTGTGTAGGCATGCAGATGTGCTCATTGCTGCCTATATTCTCTATATGTTTATGCCCAGTTAGCATGTGTCTGTTTTCTGTTTCTGCATAACATTGTAAGGTTTCCCTGTTTCTTCATGAATTTCACAGCTGGTTACGTCGTTAACATTCTGTTCTGTATCTGGGACGATTTTGTCAGGTGTTTAAAGATAGCGGTTGAATTTAAAACTCGGGGCTATGAAAGCAGCCCAGATAACAGAGTTCGAGGGTTACCAGGCTGTGGGATCCCTCCCTTCTGGCTCTCACCGTTCCTGCACTGGGATTGGTGGTGAGCAAGGTCAAGCCGTACCGTGCCGTGGATGATGGGAGAGCAGTGGATGAGAGACTCTACCAGAGGCACATGTGTGAGCCAGAGTGGTACAGGTCCATTAGTACCAGACGGGGTTTCATCCCACAGGGTCCCCATTCCCTAAAAATAGTACAGCCATCCTGCAGCCCTGAGTACCCGGTACAGCCAGACAGCCGCAGGCAGGTAGCTGAGATTTACTTCAGTCATCCATGTTCCCACACTGATGCATTTTAGATCACAGTGAAATCAGCTACCTAATTAATTTCATTCTCGCCAAGTCACTATTATTATTAAGTGCTCACAGCTGTCATTTATACATATAACCTTCTTTAGCACGGAGAGGGTCTGCTTTACTGTGGAGTAGGGCCGTGTCAAATGACAATATCAACCAAGTGTCTGTCAGGGACAAACTAGCGATTATTGTCTCTGTCGGACAGGTAGGTTTAGGCTACATGCAAAGAAAGGTAACAAAGATTTGTGTTTATAAAGAAATCGCGGCTCATACAGCACACAAAGTTATGAGTGAATGTCGGTTATAATGGTGCTGTGTAGCCAGGGCTTATTGCACGTTTGTGAAGCACTGCTTTAGACAGTTTTAGACAATCCACAACATGTTTTTAAATCACAATTAAACCTGACTCGACAATCGATCGGCTTCCACAGAGACTAAAGAATGATAATCAGCAGCCCCCCCCCGGCTTGGCCATTTTTGACGTGGGCTGTTTAGCAGATGACACGCATATCGTTTTTTTTCATGCTTTCTTGTTTTTCTTTCCGCAGAAGAAAATGAATAATTATGCTTGCTGCTTGTGTGTGTGTGTGTGGGGTGGATGTTGGACAACTAGATAATATCATTTATACCAGTATTTAGTATTAAAGTATTGTACACATTGTACATTACTTTTTTTATTTATTGCCCAGTCCTACAGCGCCAATGGTTTTCCCAGTTTATACCTTAGAGTGGAATGTACCTGTTTTCCAGTTCCTTCCTCAGGGCGGAGGGGGTCTGTTTCCCAGTTCCTTCCTGAGGCTGGAGGTGGTCTGATTCCCTCTTCTGTCTTTTGGGTGGAGGGGGTCTGTTTCCCAGTTCCTTCCTCTGAGCAGAGGTGGTTTGATTCCCTCTCTCTTCTTTTAGGTGGAGGGGATCTCTTTTCTGTTCCTTCCTCAGGGTGGAGGAGATCTGTTTCTTCCTTCTTTTGGCTGGAGGTGGTCTGATTTCCAGTTCCTTCTTTTGGCTGGAGGTGGTCTGATTTCCAGTTCCTTCTTTTAGCTTGAGGTGGTCTGATTTCCAGTTCCTTCTTTTGGCTCGAGGTGGCCTGTTTCCTGTTCCTTCCTCTGGATGGAGGTGGTCTGTTTCCCTCTTTCTTCCTCATGGCGGAGGTGGTCTGTTTCCCTCTTCCTTCCTCAGGCTGGAAGTGGTTTGTTTCCCTCTTCCTTCCTCAGGGCGGAGGTGGTCTGTTTCCCTCTTTCTTCCTCAGGGCGGAGGTGGTCTGTTTCCCTCTTCCTTCCTCAGGGCGGAGGTGGTCTCTCTTGAAGAATGGGTATGTGTTTGTTTAACAGGCCTGTAACCATCCAATTAGAAAAGGTCGCAGGTTTATATAAAGATTAGTCACCAAGGATCATACCCAACCAGTTACGTGTTTTATTACTATAGATATAGACTATACATAAGATTCATCATGTAAATGGTTGTTCGTGTGTGAGTAAATGTGTCCTGCAATGGATTGCTAATCCATACAGGGTGTCGCCCACCATTGTGCTCTGTGCGTCCTGCAGTAGGCTTGACCTGGACCAGGATAAACGGTTAGAAGTTGGATGAACTCATCATGTGACATCATATCATGTACCGTTTGAGTAATTAAATATCTGTGACAGTACTAGGCAAACAACCTTGTTCAAGGGTACAAAATTCTTGGGGTCCACATCCCAACTACTTACTCCCAACTATTATCACAGCTTGAAATGACAAGCAGTCAAAAAGGAAAAAAAAAAAATCAATGTTATTCTGCAAGGTGGAACTGTACTGTTAGAGAAGCCCAATCATTGGACGTCCCTAATGAGCTGTACTGTTAGAGAAGCCCAATCATTGGACGTCCCTAATGAGCTGTACTGTTAGAGAAGCCCAGTCATTGGACGTCCCTAATGAGCTGTACTGTTAGAGAGACCCAATCATTGGACGTCCCTAATGAGCTGTACTGTTAGAGAGACCCAATCATTGAATGTCCCTAATGAGCTGATTACCCCTGTTTTTTTTTTCTGACCATAAACTGGACCAAACCATGTTAAATAATTCAGCCAGCGTGTCTCCCAGAGCAGATCCCACCGGCTTCATGCGTGTCTCTGCCACTGCTCCACAGATGGGTGCACTTTTAGTATTGTATTTTCTTGTGTTTTTCTACCTAGCTGGCAGTCAGCTCCTCCCCTGGGGGTTGGGATTTTTTTTATTTTGTGGGTACGAGGACAGAGAGCACAGTAAACAGGACTGCGGAATACAAATTGCCCTGAACAGATACGGCAAATAGCAGCATATTTCACCATTAGCCGAACAACAAAAATAGCAGAAGCCATAGGCTAACTGTGCTAGCTAAGCCAATCATGCGTGTATGATTGATTTCTGCGTGTGGAGGAGGGGCTTACATTTACTTGGGCACCTGTGCCGTCAGGGAGTGATTAAAATCTACCCTACTCTGACAAACTGAGGAGCCTCGACACACTGCGATTAGAGGATAGACCCGATCTACTTTTCACAGGGTCTTTTACTACGACGTCTCACCTCGCTAGATTTATATAAGCAATTCTGGATCTTGGAGGTGGATTTTCCTGTCAGCAGGCAGCAGTGCCAGTTTATCAATCATTCGCAGGCACACTCTCGCAGAGAGGTTAATAGCGTGGGGTCAATGAGGGAATATCACTGGCCTGGCTTGAAGACGGGAGACTTTCTCTGTGGTCTCTGCAGCTCTGGGATTCAGTTTCAGCCTCACAGTTTACCTCAGATAAATGTTCTTGCCATTTTTTTGTCTGTTTTTTTTGTGCCTTTTCAGTTGCGATGGATGAATAGGAGCTGAGGTTGCAGTAAAGGCACCGTGGGCAGGCGCCTTGAATGAAAGGGTTAATGTAGGTGGGGCGGCAGTACGGCAGTTGGTGTCAGCTGGTGTGAGACCCAGGCGGCCGCTGTGATTCTTCCAAACTGTACCAGTGCGTGGCTTAAGCCCTCAGGACCATGTGGAAGTTCCCACTCGCTTATGAGAGGGAGCCAAATGATGTGTGTGCATGTGTGTAGGGGGGGGGGGATTCCTGGAAGGCACAGGGCTCGCAGCAAGTGATTCAGGGAGCATGAGGACATGGGGAACGGATACCAATCTGCCGTTGATTGATGTTCATAAACAGGGCTGTAAAAACAGTGGGGATCGATAGATAGATAGATAGATAGATAGATAGATAGATAGAGGACAACAATACTGGGAATTGGTAATCAATAATTAAGATATAAAAATAAAAATGTCTTACTGTGCACACAGAATGACACAAATGTGCATAAACCTGTAATGTGTAAACAGAATAATAAGAGACTGCAAATGTAAAATGGATGTGTCTGGACCTTAATGTACAGCAAATGTAGAGCATTTATAAGAATATGTACAGGGTGTCGCAGCGTCTGTATTGATGCAAGTGAAATTCTTTCCATTGTGATGAAAAGCTCTTGCAGGATCGTCTGCCTGCATTCTTGGTCATTTCTGTCGTTTTTCCCTCCATGTCAATTTTACACACAAATCATTTCTATCATTTATTTGCTGGTTTTCTATAGAACATGACGGCGAGCTGGTTGACTAGGTGCGCTGCATCATTACTAACTACGGTCTGATCTTAGGGTCACCCTCCATCATCGTTAGTGGGAATAATGACCACCTCCAAAAAAATAACAAGCTTACAGGACGTTTCCTGTTGCATCATTTTTCCATGGTGGTGGAGCAGATTCTGGAACATTCCTGGAATAGTTATTAATCCAGTTTTTGGGGTAGTTTTGTTTCATCTTCCCCAGAATTCTGTCCAGGGCAATCAGGCACACGGCATTGTAGAGGAGAAGCACTTCTTTAGAAGACCTTGATGCTAATAATGTTGAAAACACATCTCATGCCATTGTGGTCCACAGCACATGTAAATACTCACTGTAGCTCATGGTAACAAGCTGCTGTTCACACTAATGAAGCCCGCAGATAAAGCCGTGTAGGTCCCCAGCTGACCTTGAGAGAAGATATAAGCTAGGAGGCATGAGTGCCTACACTGAACACTGGCTCTGAGCTCAGATGTAAAAAGGAGATACCTAAGATAGCTGACGTGGGCAATAGACCACTGATCCTGATCAGCATGCTTGCAAACCTGTGCGGGAAATACAGAAATGCATGCTGAGCGCCAGGTGAGGGCGCCACATCTGTGAGGTACGGGTGGTCAGTTATGGTTGTGCAGAAGGCAGATTCCTGCTAATTGTTTAACCACCAAATGTTTTTGGTTCCTCTGCTCCATTTTTTTCCCCGAAATCTGTCTGTTCCCGATCCCTTTTTCTGTGTTTCATGCACCATTTTGCATAATTGATGTAATAACTGTTCTCCACGCACTCTTGTCAGGCGCCTTGGGGTGACTTGGTTGTGAAAGGTGCTATATAAAAATAAATTGAATTGAATCAAATTGACGTTCTTACCACTGCCTGAGCGCTGTGCGAGTCTTCCTGTCTCCCTTTGTCTGTCACTCACTGGCCCAGCAGAGGACATGGGGGCCGATGGCGCGACTCACAGGTTGGGATCTTTGTTAGCGCCAGGTGTTAGCCAGACAGAGTAGCATCATTTTGCTAAGGCGGCCTGTTTCTGCCCCTCTCCCTTGTCGGAGTATAAATAGAGAGGCCTGCTCTTTCTGGAGCAGTAACAGCCACGCTGAGCCTCCTCTCCACGGAGTTAATGAAAAGCAGCGTGACGCCGCGCCGGTTTGCGGCTCTGCGCGGCCCGCGCTTCCTGCGTCCTGCGGAGACGTGGATTAAAAGTGTCTAATCAGCCTTTATTATCCTGGGCCTCTGCACAAGAGGGAAGAGAAATAAAACCATCCACTGTCATGGTTCATTTAGCCCTGTCCTGCTTTGTTGTGTGTGTATGTGTGTGTGTGTGGGGTGGGGGGGGGGGTCGTAAGCCGTGCTGATCTCTGTATACGGGCAGAGTGTGGCATGGGGTGTGACTGTAGCTGTAGTGGGCTCCAAACCTGGGGGGGTGGCGGTGCCGTTAAAGTGTAGGGTAAATGTCTCCCACAATGCTGTGCTCTTTTAACAGCAATGCGCGTGTGCGGGCCTTGCCTTCCGCAGATGGCATGAACACTAGTGCTGGCGGCTTGTCAGAGACATGGATGAGAAAAAACAAATTTGGCCACGGAGCAGACGGTATTGGTTACCCTCCCCTGCAGAAACACAGGGGCTGTACACGGCACAGTGTGTGTAAACCCCCCTCATGCAGAAACACAGCGGCTGTATACCATCCCCGCCCCCATGCAGAAACAGTGGCTGTAGCCAGTGTGATATTAGCCCCCCCCCCCTCCCTCTTTGAGACATAGTGCCTGTAGACTGTGTTTTG
>JAODKF010000046.1:6187676-6202891 GCA_026779585.1 Mormyrus proboscirostris | reverse complement strand
GTATTGGTGTAAAATCCAATAGGGAAATGAAATGTGACGTTCATGCATTACACCAGATCACTTCATCGTTTCTCCTTATAAGGGACTAGATCAGCTAGGTCACCGGGATTTTTAAACAGCGAAGGTGAGTCTCACCTGGTTAACAGGTACGACTCCGGAACGTAACCGCTTTAAGTGCGAGGTGGAACACAGCCACGGTGGGGAGGAGCCTAAATTGAAGCCACAGGGGTAAAAGCATCCAGGTGAGACATAAACGAATCAATAAGGCAGCATAACTCGGAATGGGGAATCTCCAACGGACACCTGCCCACTTTGCATCAACGTGAGCACCGTCCGGCCTCCGGTTCACCGGCAGCGATACATAAACACGCTCGGAGTCGCACGGTGGCAACGAGGCGTGGGGGGGCTGAGATCGATGGCGACTTCACGTTCAGCTCGAGCCCAGCGGCAAGTCAGAACATCCCCCACCCCCCACAGTGCCCAGCCACCGCCTTTCGTAGGGGAACAGGGGACTTGGGTAGGGGGAATCGATGACACATTAAATTGCATGGATGTTCACAGACGTGTGACTTTCTCAGCCGGGGCTGGGACTGTTACCTCGGTGACACCAAGAAACAGCACTGCCTTGACACCCTTGTGTGTGTGTGTGTGTGTGGGGGGGGGGGGTCAAGGTACAATATCATCACAGGCAGCGGCTTCAGCGAGGAACTCGAAGCAGGGCTCGCTTAGGTTGATGCTGTCATCTATATAAAAGCATTTTACTGCGCTCAGTGAAACACGCTGCTCCGCGGGGGTCCAACACCACTGCCCCCCCCAGCCACACTCCCCCTTTCACTATCAGCATGATGGATCACCCCACCCCCTGACAGGTGTATCTGAGGAGCACTGAGGGCCTGCTCTCATTTTAAGGTCCCATGCCCCCCGTCCGCCGTGTTTCCTGTTTTGGGGGGAAGCGTGGCCTGCCCTAAGCGTTAGCATGCTCTCACCTCTGAGACGTGACAAGATGGTGGGGGGCCCACGGCGATTGGCGGCATGGAGAGACCTGGCCTCGCGCCCCCCCATTAATTGCCCCATTCCTGAGGGAGCAATCCTACCCAACTTTCTTTTTGTCAGCTCTTTGTCTGAGACGCCCCCCCCCCCTCCGTCCCCCAACGACAGACGATGGATGCGGCATGTGGTACTGCGCTCGGGCCGCGCCTGACTTCTTTGGCTCCGCCTCTTGGAGCGACGGAGAGTCCAGAGCAGCTCCTTCACCGCTCATTAGTCTGCTTAACTGGAGCGGCGATGTAGACACACTGCGCTGGCTGCGGGGTCCGTCTGCGCAGAGGGGCAGGTGTGTGCGGGAACGCACACGCATACACAGAGGCGAACACACACGTACAGAGGCTGACAGGTGTAAAATCAAACCATTATTATATGTTAGAAAAGTCAAAAGCTCTCTTAAAGTCACCCCAGTAGGGCAGTAACCATCTTAAACTCCAGTGTATTTGTTGACTTGACCGCTAGGATATTAAGTTTGCCAAATCAAAACTATTAATTAGGTTAATTAATTAAGAGAGCTGGGGGTAAAGGTTAAGAAATACATGGACTGGCTGGGGGCCTTATGGAGAGGTCTGGCATCCGGCTATTTTATACTGCTTTACTCCTAATTTGCATATACTGTACCATAATACGTTTTGCATATAGTCTTAAATTGTGTTTTTGTCTAAGTAAATGTGCACTTACTAAATTGATCAATAGCTGTACACATTTTGTGCATATCTCTGTATATATAACTGGTTCCATAACATTTCACTGTACAGGTAGAGCTGGACGTCCGACTCCGGATATTTTCTTTTGTGTTGGTGTGTGGGGGTATGTGTAACTGCTGAACCTGCATACTGTCACCAGGCAGACTTTGACCCCACCCCCCAGGTGACCCCCAGCTGGTTCGCAAACCCCCTACATCCTGCCTCTGGGTGGGAGAGGGAGGGACCCAGGTGAGCATCTGCTAGGAGGCGGGGCTTGCGACTCCCCAGTGGGTCCCCCGTCCTCTTTTGGCCAATGAAGGAAAGGTAATTTATTGAGTCGGGGGGGAATTTTGAAGCCTCAGGGCATGAAAGGTGGAGTCTGAGCGATAGAACAAAGGCCGCTCGTTACCGACTAATTAACTCTGCGCGGCTCTGAGGTGGGACCGTGCAGGACTGCGGCGCATGGCAGCGCGACTCTCAAACGATCCTCATTACTGCCTTTGCACAGGACTAACAAAAGGATTTTAATTGCACAAGACCGCCATTAGCGACGCTGGCCTTCCGGAGAGGAGCACATCAGAATGGCAAACGAATTCCACCATCTTAATGAAGAAATAATTGCATGCGCCACTTCTGTTGTGATGCCACGTTTATTTATGTTTCGTTGTAAGATTCAGGTCTCCTTAAGTGGGTCTTTCTGCCATCGGGGTGTCACGCCATCGCTAGCGCGGAGGGGGACTCGCTTTTGATGGTGAGCTGGCAGGTTGGTAGGATGGCGTGGTGACTGGCGAGGGGCTAAAGGACTAAGATTAGCGGGGGGGCGACCTGGGGACCGAGGGGCCACAGATGTGCCTGGGACACTGCAAGGGTCTCTGGTGAGTCTGCTGAAGTTCACTGGGACTCTGATAAAGGAACCAGAACCCACCCCCCCCCACACACACACACACACACACACACACACACACACACACAGTTAGCAAATTGTACTGAGGGGTTCCTGGGCCTACATGGGCCCCCTGTAAAGGTAGATGCAGGCCTGCTGCAAATGTCCCCTAACCCTAGAGATTAAGGCATGCCGCCCACCACAACAGACCCAGAGCTGCACTCCTCCACTCCCTCACACGTCAGGATCAGCTCACTTTCCGTTGCCACGTTCAAGTCACCAACTTGGAAAGACCAAGTCGACCCCCCCCGACAAATTCTCTGATGGAGCGTCAATGTGGGGTCATGAATGTCTGTGACGGGGGGGCGGTGATCTCATGGAGGATGGAATCCTCGCATCGCTGTCACCTGCTGGTCGCAGTTGTCTGCCAGCCGGGAGACGACTCAGAAAAAAAACTGCTCTCTTGCCAGGAAGCAGAGGATGCAAACCAGACCCGCTACCGGCGCAGTGGATCCTTTCACCTGCTGACCTTCAATCCGCCTGGAAAACACAGAGATGGCGTGTGTCATATAAACATTATGAATGCCTGCCCTCTGCAGCATCTCTCCCCATATCCATCTTATTTTAATGTTCAGTATTCTATGTCGCTCCACACTGTGTTACTGTGTCTCTGTAGCTGTTTATGACTGGGGCTGAATATAAGAATATACAGTTTAATACTGGGCCCAAAATGTGAATATACTGTTTATTACTGGGCCCGATATATGCATGTATAGTTTATTACTGGTCCCAGTATGTGATATCTGGATTATGAAGTATGGATTGTAGCGGGCAATGTGCAAACATCCGGGGGTTCACAAGCGAGAATGAGAAAATATGAACAGAGATTATTTACAAATGTGGAAATGTGCTGAGAATACATTCCATCATATTGTCACTTTAGTTATTGCCTTCATCCTGAGATATAGATACAGCAGCCTCTTCCTGACAGTGTGTAACAGCTATTGTTGTTGGTTTCAGCTCCTGTTGGTTCATCACAGTTAAGCAATTATATATTTATATATGCATGCTTTTATGTAGTGTGCTGGGTCTATCCATCCATCCATGCATGCATCCATCCATCCAATACAGGTGGGGGACGGGGGTCTGGAACCTATCCTGTACAGGTGCAAGGCAGGGAACAACCCAGGATGGGGCGCACATATACACATATACATACACACATATATGTGTGTATGTGTGTGTGTATTCTTTTCCACAAATAAAAATTAAAATCTTGAATAAAACAATGAAAAACAAAAAATGTTACAATACTCTGTTTGCGCCTATTTTTTATTTTCTAAGAAGTAAAGAGATTCTTCTGAATGTTTGGTTTGATTATTTGTAATTCACTTATTGCAATGTGCCATTGCATCCATCCTTTGTCTGCTGCCGTTTCAGAGCAGAGCTGCTGGATCCTGTGCCAGCCAGGGACACGAGGCAGGGGGCTTCCTGCAATGTGCTCTTACAGGGCACTATAATCTGTAATATTTATAGGAAAATCACTATCATGACTCATACAAAGAACAAATCTGTCGTGGTTTCACAGTCAGTCTGGTTATTGACTGCAGATGCCTGTCTGCGTTTGGGGTTAATGAGGGCTCATGTTAAAATTGCTCTTAAATCCCACTCTGTGATAGAGTTCTGGAATAAATTCATAACCATGTTCCATTCGACCACAGTAAAGTCACTCATTAATTTTGGAAATGAGCCCCAGGGTTGCAGCTCATGCAGAGTCATAGCTAATTGTCAAGCTGCGGAGCAGAAAGCAGATCTTTGGTATGTGGCTCTGCAGGTGAGAACTCTGTGGCTGATGATGGAAGGTTGCTGGTTCAAATCCCATGGTCGACCATGTTATTTAAAGTGTCTGCTAAACAACAAAACACCTTGGGGTAACTTTCTTGTGAAAGGTGCTATATAAAAATAAATAAATTAAATAACCTTAATGTAGTGGCTGGATCCTTTTGTTTGCTGCTTTCAGACAGTGGGAACATTGCCATGGCGTAATCTGCAGTGTTGCCTCCTAATGTGAGACACAATGAGGCAGCATCTCCTGACATGGAACACAGGGCTGGCAGAACCCTGCCGACTGGCACGGGTGAGCACGTCTGAGCTTCCGTCAGACCCTGGAACAGACACCTGACCGGATGGGCGAGCCGTGTGATGTCCCGTTTCGTCGTCTTTCAAGTGCCTGGTCACTGCAGACCCCTTAAAACATCCTAACCACCTGCACTAAGTGTTCTGCGCACTGTGAAGACACACAGCGGCACAGAGAACAGAAGAACAGCAATCGAACCGAAGACTTTGTAGATAATGAGTTTTTTTTAATCATGTTTAGACGCAACCGTAACGAAACCTCCCCATGGAAACAGGGCGAGCGGCTAATCTTTATTAAAGCAAAGAGCAGCACTGGACCCCCACACAACATGTAGGATGAAAATCTTACAGATGCAGTATTTTAGTATAATTGTTGTAACCATGGTAACTGCAAAATCATAAACAGCGATTAGCCCTGATATAAGACTCCCAGGTACCATTGTTTACCTTACAACAAAACAGGAGTTTTTGAAAATGATTTCAGTAATTGCACATTGTTACGTCTCTGAACATAAAATATATTGTGCTGAGTACAGAATGTAATTTTGTACAAAACATTACAAATGTTCATCTGTGTACTTTGGAATCAATAGCTCATAAAACACTGCTTTATCCCCTTACAAAATAATTTGAGTTTTGTTAGATTACAAGTAAATAAACATCATTTTTCTGTTATTGACAAAGTCTGGCTTTTCTGGTTATACATGGCTCAGTGAATACAGCTGTTTCCTCACCCCTCCAGGGTTGGCGTTGAAATCCTGGTCCCACCGCATGTGTGTGGAGTTTACATATTCTGATAACACCTTACTTAAGGCTGTGTCTTTAGTAATTCATAAACATTCTCATAATGTATTTATAAAGCATTATAAACATGGCTATGAGTATTTATTAAAAGGCAATAACACATTGTAGCCATGTTTATTATTCATTATGAATGCTTTATGAAGCTCTCATAAGAACCTTCATAACGCATTATAATGGTAGGTATAAGCATTAAGGATGCTTTGGGCTGCATTATAAACGTTTCATAAGGTAGTTTATAATGCTTTATGAATGCATTATAATGCCTCATGAAAGTGTTTATAAATTACTAAAAACACAGCCTGTTTTTATAAATTATTAGTGTTACCCTGTTTTTTTTCCATAATTACTCCAGGTTCTTCCCACCAAAACAATGCAGGTATTGTAAGTGTCTCTAAATTTCCTTGTATGTGTGAATGTGCCTTGTGATGGACTGGCACCCCATTCAAGGTGCATGCCTTGTGCCCAATGCTGCCTGGGAAAGGCTCCAGGACCCCCCCCCACAAGATAAGTGCTCAGAAGATGAATGGCCGTGACCGCTCATAGGTTTTTAAGTCCCCTATAATATGTTAAGGTTAATGAATTCCGCAAATTATAGGGAATTCGCGAGATATGAGCGATGGGATGTGAAGATCAGGCAGGTCTCAGGTCTCCATAGGTTCTCACTGCACCCTGAAAATCTGGAGTGTTCAAACATCTGCAGAAAAACACATTGTGCAGGGTAAGACGCTTCCTGAAAATGCTGGGCATCTTCAAATACTTTTTAGTCTTTAAAAATAGACTAGGTATCGTGTTCTTCCCAGCGGACTGTGTGTGAGCTGAGGACTCACCCTGACACACCTCGCGTGAGCCTTGAAGGGAACCACAAACAGCCTCTTATTTACATTTTTATATTTGACAGCCTCGCTTCCATCCACAGAGAAGCTCTGGTGTGTTCCTCGCTTGACGACTGAACATCTGAGGAGATGGGACATCACCGAGGGCGCCGGCTGGCATCGCAGCCACGCCGAACATCAGGTTAATAAACCGCCTCGCTGCCCGTGTGCCGCAGGGAGATAGACACTGAGGCTGCTCACTTTGGAAAGGATCTGCTCACGTTTTCTGAACGTCTCCCTTGGGATATTTCTCGAATTTGTTACCGTCCAAATTTTTAATCAAAAAAATACTGCAAAGAAATCTCCCTGCAGTTGGACACACCAGTTAGGAGAGGAGACCTTGATCTTTATAATTTTCTCACAGATATAAGTCCTTCTGATTACTCCATGGGAACTTCTTCAGCACATTTACTTTACTCTCGTGTGCTGCTCTACTTACAGGCTGTGACATCTTGCTGTTTTAAATTCCATATAACTCCTGCCCCACCCCCCACATTTGTATGTTTCCATCTCCAGTATTTGGGTCAGATGAGAACCAGAGTCTCTCTCATACCACAGCCAGCTGGTGTTATGGGCTTCCAGGACCAATGGGCTTGCCTTGGAGCCTCTCTGAACCCAGCCGCTCCAGGATGAGCGACCATCTTGGAGTCTCTGGGTCTCCACAGTCACCTTCCTTGAAGGTAGTTCATCTACTGCGATTGTCTGAAAGGATTTTGAAAAGATTTAGAGGATAATCCTGACATAGAAAATGTGTCTGAACGGGGAGAAATAATAAATCTGGAAGATAATGTTTCTGTGAAGCCGAAATGACCCGAACAGCAATAATCCAATCAACCATAATGTAGTGAACAGAACACCGGACCTGTTTGCCAGTCCATGCTTTACTCTTCCTTAACCTCAAAGTCATGCAAACGAAGAGTGCAACAGAATACGGAATGAATGACGATGTTTACAAGGAGGTCTCGCAATGCAGCAATTCAGCAGGGAGTCTTGGGGTTGGAGAGGGGTTGTGCTGCACATGGGGGGATGGGGGGGGGTCAGTCCCACCTTTTTGGTGACAGACACCCGGCTGTTCAGTTTTCTTCACTCTGACAGTTCATCCTTTCCTTCGTGTGTGGGGGCTGGGTCACTTTCTCTGGGGTGATAACCTATCCGTGCGATTGCCCTCTTCTGTCCACCATCTGACCCATTTCTCCCCAATCGATATGTGGCCTCATATCTGCTGGGTACAGGATGAAAAATTAGAGGCTTGAAACATACAGGGTTTCTAACCACCAGCATCCTGTGGTCTTAATGGCTTTTTCTGGCATAGTTATTTGGACACAAAACAGCCACACCTGATGTTTGAGGTGTCAGGTGACACTTGGGAAATGCTCTAGCAACTGCAGCATTTCCAAGACCACCCACCCGCCCCCACCCCAGTCCCCAGGACCCCTCCAGGACTAGGATTGGCCTACTTAGCCTGCGATATCTTCCCTGCAATTGCAGTTGTTTTTTTTCTTTCCTGTCTGAGGAAGAACACGGAGAAGTTCCAATAATTCATTGCAGAACTGTGAGGGGAAAAAAGGCCATTAAGATCCAGGAAATGAGTGAGAGAGCGGACAGCACAAGGCAGCGCAGTGACGCCGCTACGCGATGGGCCTCGATGGGCCGCGGCTTCCTCGTGGTGCCGACGCCGGCCCCTGCCTCTGCGGAAGACGAATGGACGCTTATTTGCGGCCTGCCTCCCAGACATCCGCACCTCAGATGGGGAACTCGCCAGAGCGAGGAATTGCGCCATCAGGAACGCCGTGATCAAGAACGTTCCTGATGGCCCGCTGGCTTTCTTGTGATGTGGTTTCGGAGAAATGTAAAGTGAACATTTTAAAGCGACACTTGGAAGCTCGCCCCTCGCTGCCTTCTGGAGCTTCTCCTCAGCAGATACATACCTGTCTCTTCAGGCTGAGGTCCAGAGGAACTCTTAGAGCGTTAGGCAATCAGCAGCATTCGTTATTTATTCGCCATCCAATGGTAGCTAACGACGCTGCTAAACGCTGGGTAAATTCACAGCCAAAGGCCAGCAATGCTAACTTTAAGAAATGTGGTGATCGCCCCCTGGAGGTCGGGAGGTCACAAGACACAGAACCTGGGTCGGGGAGCAGGAGGATCCGAGGATGGATTTGCCAAAATGCCCAGTGTAACTTGCAGAGGGGAGGGGGCTGCAGATGTTGGTAATGAATGCTGAGAGTGTAATTAATTTAATGTTTTTAACTCAAGCACTTTCAGCCTTGTAATTATACAATGATATTCACAGGGGATGATAAAGCAACTGATCTGGCTGTTTCCGGTCTGTCATGACGCGGTCGTGCTGCAGTGGTAGAGATTTCACACTGAGATGTAATGCAATGTGATGCACCTGCTCCCTGACCCCTAGAATGGCAGGATCTGCAAGCTCAAATAGCCGTTATTTTATTCAGGTGATTCTATACTTAATGTGAGACTCCCATAGGCCAAAGTGGATATGAGATAATCTGTCCCCTAACCCTTCAAATGGTTGTACGGTGACCCCTGAAATGGCACAGCCTTAGTATGGAAATACAGTAAAGGTGAGACTCCTGGAGGAGAGGGGGGAGATGCCATGATTGTGGCTGGCTACGTTATATGCTGTAAAGGACTGGCAACCCATACAGGTTGTCCCCTGCCTCCTGCTCCGTGCTGCCTGGGATAGACCCAAGGTCCTGCATGACCCTGGACTGGATAAACAGCTCTGAAAAATGGACAGATGGATATATTTATGTTGAGCAGAACCTGAGAAACTACTCAGCGCGGCCGATCACTAATTCAAAAAGATAACGGAAAGCAGCTTATTAAATTGTGTTGAAGAGCCTGGAAGCTCTGAACACCAGCGTGCGGCCCATCCTCTCGATTAATCCACATGGTTCCAGGAATATGCACTTACAGCAAGACATTGGGTGCTTTGGGACTTGGTCATTTATTTCCCATGAGAAGCAATACTCATTTCAGATACCATCTTCCCACACAACTTCAGTTGCCTAGCAATAAAAACTTATTTGCCTTGTTAAAACAGCCGGGTGCATTTAAAACCAACCTTATTGTGCTTGATGGTGGCGCCAGGATGAGATGGGGGCTCCGTGCTGGGTCCAGCAGTGCTGACTGCCCCGATAGATTAATTAGACTTAATTTGAAGCTAAATTGTCAGAGCGGCAGGTATAAGTCATGTTACATTCACGTGAGCGTATGGCGACGCTGTGCATCATTCCGGAATATTCCGCTTATGGAAGAAGGCTTAATTGCAGCCCTAATTTTAGCATATGGCACGAGCGCTTCTGCCTTTGCGGCGATGAATCATTTCAATTAGCGTGAGACTTGTGTCCTTGTCGCCGAGCGCGTCGATTATACTCATCTGCTTTATGGCTGCGCTTAATCGGCCGCTAATCAAGCTCTGTGTGCTGGACCCCGTGTCTTATCCTTCGCCATGACGAGCGACATGGAACGTATGTTCCATTAATGTCGTAAGCGCAGCCTTGAGTGGCATTTACGTGCTTTTACTTGGCCACCCTTTTCCCAAATGAACCATTTGGTCTGTCGGCTTTTGCGCTACTTTGTAAAAAAACTCTCAACAGGCATTCGTCTGTGATCCATGATGCCGCAGGAGGCACATGTGACGTCCTGCGATTTTCATCCGCACGTTCGCAGTTTGTGCCAATCTGTTCCATCGACCGCAACCGGATTAGCTTGATTAGCAGATGACTTGCCTCATGTGGGTACCGGCAGTTCAGGTACACCCATCACACGAGGCAGAATCAAACGATGAATCTGTTTGTGATTGTGCCTCTTTAGATGCCGAGGAATTAAGTGTTGTTGTTTGTATGGCTCACAATGAGATGTTTCTCAACAATGTGCAGTGCGGACTCCCTGTGGAGTCACAATGAGGCTGCATCCCCCCCCACACACACACACACACACACACACACACACACACACACACACACACACAGTCTGCTCACAAAGATTCAAAGAAAAGCTGGAAAAAGACAATGAAAAAAAAACCTTTGAAACATGCAGACTTCAGCAGTCCTGAGAGAATTACTACGTCTGGGAATTGATATATAGCTGTAAACATGTAACTCATGGGGGCTGCTGCTTTTTCAGGCTAACAGTGCATTGCTTCACAAAAAAAACGGGGGTTGGTGTGAGGCTTAGCCAGTTAGGTTGCAGTGCCTGTGATCGGAATGTTGCCAGTTCAAAACCCTGCATCAGTAAATCAG
This sequence comes from Mormyrus proboscirostris, assembly GCA_026779585.1. Taxonomy (NCBI): domain Eukaryota; kingdom Metazoa; phylum Chordata; class Actinopteri; order Osteoglossiformes; family Mormyridae; genus Mormyrus; species Mormyrus proboscirostris. Next base: position 6,192,198 of record JAODKF010000046.1, on the reverse strand, counting down.
AACAAGACTATCTGGCTCATCTTTCTTAAAAATATATGTCACTTTAGATAAAAGCACCTGCAAAATAAATGTAAAATCTCTAGGCACTGTGCATGCGAAGCGACCATGAAGATAATCCATAAACAGGCCCAGACCCCAGTCTGTGTCTGTGGTTCTCGCTCCAGCCAGTCAGACATGATCCACACCATAAAGACTCGGCTGGGTTGCACTGATACGTGGGCTATGACCTCACTGCTGTCTCTTGCCTCATTTTGGGGCAGCCAGTGGCCTCATACATGCTCTCTTCTCTGCACCAGTGCTCTCCCACTTCTCCTCTCACTCCACTTCCTGTGCTGAATCCAGGGGGGGTGGGGGGGCGAAGATCCAGGTGAGCATCACAAATGAAGCATTGCAGCTGATTAAAAATAGTTCCACTGCTTTGAAACTTATATTTACAAACACAGTCATTATGACAATCACTCTGATAATTATTCACACCAGTAAAAATATTTCATATGTATGACTTTTACATAAAATACTTATCACTTACATATGATCATGGAGAAATATACACGTAGTACTAACTAATCAAGGTTTTAAAGAACTATTTTTTGCTTTGTGCTTCCAGCTCTATAGGTAGGTAGTGCAGTGATTAGCGCTGTTGCTTAATACTTCTGGGACCAGGTTTGAGTCTCTGCTGTGACTCCATGTGTAGAGCCTGCATGTTCTCCCTGTGTTTGCATGTTCTCTGTGTCGTCATGGGGTTCCCTCATGTTCAATCTGTGTTGTCATGGGGTTCCCTCATGTTCTCCATGTCGTCATGGGGTTCCCTCTGGGTTCTCTGGTTTCCCCCCACAGTCTAAAAACATGCTGAAGCTAACTGGAGTCACTAAATTGCCTGTAGCTGTGAGTGTCCCTGTGATGGGTTGGCACCCCATCCTGGGTTGTTCCCTGCCTTGTGCCTGTAGCTTCTTAGATAGAATCTGGTCCCCTGATCCTGAATATGATAAGTGGTTAGAGAAAATGGACGTATGGATTTCTCCATAAGCTTCGAATTAAATAAAACCCTCAGGAAAGTGGATTCTCCCACCTGTCTTCAGACTCGATCTGCTGTTTTCCTGCTGTTACATACTAGCTTAGTCACAGCAAACAGCTGTCGATCCCCCTTTCTGATGCCGCACATCCACCCGCTGCTACTGCCGCTGCTCTACCAGCAACCAGGGTCAGTTTCTAGGACATTCCTCAAGGTGTTGTCCTCTAGGTAGGGGTAGACACTGGGATGGCTTGCCAGTCCTTAGCAGGGCACGTGGCAGGCCTAGACACCTGGACAGGTTGCCAGTCCATCACAGGGCACGAGAGCTGGAGGCTGAACTTCAAAGTGCAGAGTGTATCGGAAAAAGGTCAGGAGGGCTGTTGTGACGAGGTCTCTGCACCACTTGTACATCAAAGCCCTGCTCTCCAAATACTGCTGTCACATCCTCTGAATTTTTGGAATATTAAAATAAACCGAAATAAACTGAGATTCAGGCCAAAACACACAGGGAATATAAGTTAAACCTCACTCTGCCCATCACTTTCTACATTTGGAACTTTGGTGAATTTTGTTGCATTTTTCCAATTGACTACAAAGGTTTTGCACATGTACCCAGTAAAGTTAAATCTTTACATGTGGAACCTGTTCCGAATGTGAATTGGTTTATTAGGATGCATGTTTCCGATGCCTTGTATTGTTCTCATAGGTAACATAGACCCAAACAAAGCTTCGCCTCAGACAGTACCGTGACCAAACCGTGTAGACAGACAGCACTTACTGTTAACGACCGAACAGACAGGCGTTGCGATCGATGACCTCAGAGGGAGGATGTTTGCATGTGGGTGCGGCTTTTTCTCCACATACACCTGGGATAGGCGGGATAAATACCCAATGGGACCATGATATCAGAATCAGAATCAGAAAAACTTTATTGATCCCGGAAGGAAATTGCTCATATTACTACAACCGGACACACAGAGACACAGGACAAGAACAAAAAAAGAAAAGAAAAAGAATATCAGATGTAAGTATAAGAACTGAAATAAAATTATAAATAAAAATTATAAAAGAGAGACTCTGGACTATATACACCCTGATATATACACTGATATACACAATGATATATACACTGATACAATAAAAGACATCACGCGTGCTGCTGTGTGTCCATCCAGGGAGCCGTCAGCTGCCGGACAATTCTGCTGAATCTACTCGAAGCGTTCACACAAAAAGTCACAACGTAACAAAGGCCTCTTTCTGGGTCTCCAGCTCTGACTGCACTGCAGCAGGGACACGACATTGAGGCAATGACATGGCACTTAAACGGGGCCATCACCCTGCTACTCTAATGACCATCCGCTGTGCCCTGCCCTTCAGGAATAAAGCTGATTCATTAAATGGCGTTTAATGCTGGAGCGTGTCAGGAAATGAAGAAATGGCCAGAGCTGAAGAAAGTTCAACAAGCTGAAGATTACACTACATTGACAGTACATTGTCATGGGATTATGGAGCATCAAGTGGCAATATACCAGTAAAAACCATCTTCAGGTCTTCCATAAATCTATCTATCTATCTATCTATCTATCTATCTATCTATCTATCTATCTATCTGCCTGTCTATCTGTCTTCTTGAAGGTTCTGGGAAGGTGTTGAACCTCTGAACATCTCTGCACTGCTGGGCCACCTCCTTTGAAGTCAGTCTTTGAAGGCGCTGATCTCCTCATCCTGCAGGGGGCAGCTGTTCACACTATGTATTTTTTATTTTACTGGAGACTATAAGCCTTTGATGCTGCTAATTATTGCAGTAATTGAAGTCGTTTAGCTTTCAGTCACAGAAGTGAGGTTTGTGATCCGCTTAGAAGAAGCCAGCTGACACCTTGGGCCTCCGGACCGCATCGGGGACCGGGGCATCGTATCGGCGTGGCTGCTGAATGAACTTAGCTTAATTAAAAATGTCACTGCCTCACATCTCACTGCTACTGTACTGCATAGAAAACAAGCTCATTACTGTTAGCCCTTGTTTGTCTTCCATCCTTGGGAATTTGCTCTCCATCCCCAATGACTGTAAAAGCTACTGTGGCCGAAATCAAAACGAACCCCCTTCACCCCCTTCAACCTCGGGTGCCACTGCTCTACAGGAGGCAAGAAGACAGTGTATTACAGTACAGACCAACCCTCAGAAGCAAGAATACAGTGTATTACAGTACAGACAAACCCTCAGAAGGGAGAAGACAGTATACTAGAGTACAGACCATCCCTCAAAAGGGAGAATACAGTGAAATACAGCACAGACCTACCATCAAAAGGGAGAAAAGAGTGCATTACAGCAGAGACCAACCCTCAGATGCGAGTGTATTACAGTACAGACCAACTCTCAGAAGGGAAATAGATCTAAATAAATTTCTGTCAGATAAATCCAGAGGTCACATTCCTGATCACTTGCATTTTAGGCATCAGGGTCAGACTGTATTAATCTACATGATAAAAACCAGAATCCATATAAGAGTCTCATTCTGCTCTTGATTTCCCACTGGTATGAATTCAGGGTTAAACGGGTCATTTGGCTGGTTCTTCTGCACCGGAGGATGTCGGTGTGTCAGTGGCCACACTGCAGGTGTCGTGACAAACAGTGAGGCCATCCATCCTGATTGGGGACCCCTGTCTTCTGCAATGTAATCTCTACCCATAGTTCTTTGTGAATGACAGAGAGATATGATTTTATCAAAGCTCCACAAAGTTTTGAAAAATTCTAGCAAACACTGCAGAAGAAATATAAATAGAACTTTTATGATGACAAAAATTGAGAAATTATTGAAATCATTTACTGAGTTGTCCCCAAGAATTTTCACTGAATTAAAGTTACGGTTCACCGAAGAATTAGACTGGGATCCTGCCAGGATACCCAGTGCTGAGTCATCCACCTTCCATAACTGCTTATCCAGTGCTGGGTCACTGTGAGCCAAGGCTGGGTGCTGGGATGCCAGTGCATCACAGGGCATTCACGCTCTCTTGGGGCAATGTACACATGCCGTTTCACCTAAATGCAAGTCCCTGGGGCAGTGGAGGGAACCCCATAGCAGGACATACAAACTCCAGACATGTGTCCGCAGAGTGGGGCAGACGGAAAGGAATCAGACCTCCTCCCAGCACTTCAGATGTAAGACTATAGTGTTACCCACGGAGCCAGCTGGACGCTCACCATTCACCTTTAATTGCCTACTTAATTGTTAAAACAACACGATGAATAAAACATGACTCTACACTGCCCCCTGTCCGCCAGGCAGGACTAAGACATATAATGCTTGCTTTTTGGAGCAGTGAGATTCAGCCCTTAAAAGCACAATGAGGCTCCTCTTTCAGGCCACCCCAGAGTACCACTGATTAATGCCCAATTTGTTGCTAAGAGCTGCAACCAGTAGCAAGATTGGCCACTTAATTAGATCTATGTTTAACTCGTGTCTCATTGAACGGGGGTGGTGGGGCAGATATTCCTGTTCATGCGGCTGATTG
>JAODKF010000046.1:6176311-6187554 GCA_026779585.1 Mormyrus proboscirostris | reverse complement strand
GGTGGCTCTCGCCCGTCTCCCTTTATGATGGTCTTTGACAGGAACCCGTGAGCTAATAAGCTGGGGGATTCTAGTTGTGACCCGACGCCGAGGTGCGTCTTTGTTGGGGGGGGGGGACTGGCCACTTAGGAAACGTGCGCGGATAGCGGACAGCAGACTGTGACAGCCCGTCTGTCTCCAAATTGCAGCCCTGCGGCCACACAGGCAAATCGTTTATAGGTTAAGGAGATAGAGCCCAAAAACAGCAGCCTTCAATCTATCTATCCTCCCATTATGAGATTCTGCTGCCTCCGTTTGTTTTTATGCCTGTCCTCACTCGCCACGTCTCACTCAAGCGAAACCTAAACCTTGTACGGTACTTCCTGCTGACACCCCCCTCCCCTAAATGCCACTGCTTCTTGGACACAATCCCCGAAGAAGACGGAGACGTCTCCGCTTTGTGTGCCAGCCGCCATCCTCTGGCAGATCGGGTTCCTGCAAACGGAGGCCCACGACGGCGGAATAAAATTGCTGCCATAAATCATCTGTCAGGGGCGGTTAAGTTTTATCCGCTAACCTATCTAAGCTAAGCTAAGCTGCGGAGTGGCGCTCAAAGGCTGCCTGTCATGCCAGCAATCACACATAACCAGGGCGTCTTTGTCCCAAGCTGAGGATATCGAGATTTATCTGGTTCCTGTAGCGCTTGGCCATGCTCTGCAGCGACGGGCGCCTGACTTTTGGAAAGCAGGTTTTAATTTCCCCTTGCACAAAGATTTCAGCACCGGTTTGGGTGGCGGCCTGCCTCTAAGGCGATGCCATCCGTCAGCCGGGCTTAGCGGTAAATGGCTTACGCCACACCGTTTTTGTTTACCCCGATCGCTCGGTGGAGCTGCGTCGCCGGGAATCTAGCCAGCGTCTGTCCCCGGGACGGGCGTCCTGCGCTTGGATTTACTTCTGCATCGGCGCCTCACCGCCCCTGTGCTGCATCGTTTGCATGTAATTACCTATTTTGTTGCTGCTTCACACCTGCCTGCCAATACTGTGTGGTAGGTTCTGACTGAAATAATAAAGGCTGCCTTTGGTTAATCTCAAGTTTGCTCGTTATGCTGGGAAGAGGCCTATAATGAGCTCAGGGTATGGTCTGTCGGATTAGGGAAGAGATGCCACCTGAAGGGAAAGGCAGGCCTTTACCTATGCTACTGTAAATATGAACGAGGCCCAACTGCAACACCAGGGCCGACCTCCCACAAAAGGTGGGTGTGGGCAACACTGACCACAGTCAATGGGGTGAGCCCCAAATCACAAAACTGCAAATAGAGGAAGTGCCTAACTGTAAAATGGGGGCGTGGTCTCACTTTCTCAAAAGCATAGCGGGGCCAACTCTGACCGCACCCAATGGGGGTAAGCCTCAAGTTCTGAACTTGCAATGAAGTCAGGCCGCATGTGGATCCTCCATAACGTTCCCTTCTTGGAGCAGAAGAAGTAAAAAATGTAAAAAAGTATATAGGCAACACTCAGGTTGGATTCCAGGGTGTGTTATCCCAAACCTGGAACTAAAGACAGTAAACAGCGAAAAGCACAAACCGTGACTAATGGATAAGACAATAACCTCTGAAATGATCATTCTGTGTGTGTATTTCTGTAGAAGTGGAAGATAAAACTACCTGCAGGGAAAACAGATGCTATAATATTGCAAAATTAAGCCGATTAGATGTGTGTGAGCTCTAACACCTTACAGGGGGAGAAAGGTATGCGCACTGTCTTAGACCATCAGCTGCCTCCCATGGTTGTGATGGGACTGTCAACTCCAACAAGTCTAAAATGGGGGCGTAGCCTAATCCCACAAAAACCAAGGCCAACTCTGACCACAGCCAATGAGGGTCAGCCTCACGTTCTACAGCAGCAAAAAGAGGTGGGGCCTGTAATCCAGCAACTGCAAAATAGGGGCGTGGCCTAACTCCCAAAATAGTCATAAACCAATACCTGTGGAGACAAGGCAGGGTCTAAATTCTACTCCTCCCCACAAGGGGGCTGACTCGTCTTTACCACCTATGGGCGTGTTACACTCATGAGACAATGGAGCTTTAATGAGATTTGTAGTGACTGTGAGACTGTGAGCTGTCCCTCTGTCTTTGGCCCCTCTCTCTTGCACCTCCATTCTACATTTAGTCCATCCTCGAGTTTCTGTTACCTGTGTTTTGACGATGGATGTAAACATGTTTCCTATCACTTTCCGGTCACTTTCTGGGTGGTGAGGTTCAGCTCGAGGTCTGGGAGGAGAAGGGACTTTCCGTGAGTCTCAGCCCACGGCCATGGCCAGGTTCTGTATCAGGCCCTCTTTCCTTTGCATGCTGGCTGCTATTTGCTGGCAAATGTCCTCGCTGGATAGATGAGTCGGAGTGGGATTTTCAGAGTTGTTAAGAATGGAGCTGGTGCGCCTTAATTCTGACGAACTTTCTCAGCTGGAGCCTGTGTGAGCCGTTGTCATGGCGACCCGACATCCCTCGCCAAATGTTCTGGTGGATGAATTTCTGACGCCAACTTTTAATGCGCCAGACTCAGTACTTTTAGACTAATATCAAAAGAAAGGCTGCATTTGGAATAAAAGGAAAGAGTCATTTACTAGCGAAAAAGCAGAATTTTCAAATACAGCATTTCTCTGTTTTTCAGGTATAAGTGGAAAAAGTCTGCAAGCTACAGTAAAAATGGCTGCCAGAGATACAGCCACTCACCCCCCTGTTCTGGTGAAGGCCATGGTGGGGCCTGTACCTGAAGTACACACGCACATGACGGGAAATTTCGAGACACCAGTTAGCCTAACTGCATGTTCTTAAATTGCGGAAGGAGACCCACTCAATATGGGGAGGGTAAACTCCACGCGCTCAGAGCGGGGGAGCACGCAAACTCCACGCGCTCAGAGCGGGGGCAGCAAGCGAACTCCACGCGCTCAGAGCGGGGGCAGCATTTGAACACCCAGCCCTGGACCTGAGACAACAGCCCTACCCTTTAGCAACTGAGTTACTATACCACCCTGCAAAGATTTATAAATGTTTTAAAAAACAGATGCTTATGTAACTCATTTTCCATCCATCCATCCATCCATCCAGCCCTACTCTTTAGCAACTGAGTCACTATGCCACCCTGCAAAAATTCTTAAAAAAAAAAAAAACAGGTGCTTATGTAACATGCTTTCCATCCATCCATCCATCCTCTCTGTAGACTGGGCCACACCCTGGCATAGCACCATGTATTCACCATAGAAACACATACTCCGCCCATAGAGTCTCAGGTGGCCGGTTTCTGTGCTCCCAGCTGTGACCACTTCATCTACCAACTGTGCGCCGGCCTGCACGTTGCGCAATAGCCGTCAGCCGTCATTAATCACGGCCGACGTGGCCGACTGCGGCACCTCGGCGGCTGGAAGCTCTCTGCGCTCTTACGCACGCAGCAACGCCCGTCCCGATGGTACCGACACCACAGAAGGCATTGCTGTCAGGCTTCTGATCGTAATTAATGTGATCAAACCTCTGATGTCTGAGACTACTGCGAGAAGGCGCGGTAATAATCTGCAGCTACAGTCATATATTTAGGCTGCGGAACTGTGAGAAAATAAGCCACAACATAAATATTGTAATTAAATTATTATAAGGACAGAATTATTGTTATTATAAGTTATAAAACTATTATGCGTTACGTTATAAAGTAAGATTGGTGTTCTTGCACCGTGCTGGTTTTTCCACGCTGTTGACGCAAGCGGAGATTAATGTTAATTTTAGGATCAGGGCAGTGGTGAAGCTAGAGGCAGGGAAGTCTGGCGTTATTAACCCCACCGGACGAGCACGGCGCAGACCAGACACTGCTTTAAATAATAAGCTAATACTAAAACTTGCGCGATTTTGATAATCTCCTGTAATTCGATCGGAGCTGCATAACGGCGGGTGCGGTGTTGTAAGACTACAGTGCTATTTCATAGCTTCTAATAATCTCGCAGTTATTCATGTTAACGTCTCATGACGTGATTTAAAGCGCCGATTTGGTTGGTTTTCCACGTTCCCCTTGGCACCCTGTTTTCTGCTGCACCCCGTGAGTTAGATCTCGCTGTCGGAGCCGCGTCTCTCTCTCTCTGCCTCTTTCCGGCGTTTTCTCTCTCTTTCTGGTTAATTGTGTGGGATTCGACGAGAGGGCTCGGTTATTTCGACAGAAGCAAACCAATTAGAGCAGGAACGGCGCAAACATTATCATGTAATCAGTATGCATCTTGATGATTGATATAAACATTCAAATCCAATAAATAAAAATGCTAATTTAAAATTATTTCGCACATTAATACATAATTTAAAAGCACAGAAAATATGGTGAACTCACACAGAGGTCTAGAGAGAATTTGATTAAACAGAAAATACCTTTGTCTATTTAGCTGTAACTTCGTTTCTTCCTCAGGGTCACAGTTTATTATGTAGTCTGCTTGTTTTTCTTGCCGACTTTCTGGAAATGTATAGTCTGCCAGTACAAGTGTAGTTTCCCCAATAGATGCACTTTTTTTTTTTTTACTAAAAAGCACAGCACTTTCCACAGCCTGACATTCCCCTGATCAGTGAAGCACTGGCAGTTTGGTGTGGTGTTGCTCTTAGCCAGCAGGTGGCGAATCGGTGAAGGAATTGAACTGAGAAGTGCCAAGAACCGGCAGCTGAGCACGGTGTTCTGAAGAAAATAAAGACATATAACTGTGGGAAATGTAAGGCGTACAGGGCTGCCGGTATAAAAGCAGTCACTCAGAAATGACATAAGGTAATATAACATTTCACGCGCCAAATTATGGAGGCTGAGGCGCTGGAACAGGGGTGGAAACTGCAGAGCTACACCCTCCTCAGTCCATAAACCCACCAAGTCCATTTCACCGTCCCTTGCCTTTCAAGGGCTCTGGGTTTAACGACTCTGAGCTGAGAGAGCTTGGTAAGGAGCAGGAGCGGATGGACCGTTTGGCAGGGGAGGGGATGGGGGGGGGCAGTGGAAGAAGGAAGATCGCCGTAATGATGTGACACGCTTTCGCTTCCCCCATCAATTACTCCATTAAGAAATCAATAACGCAAACATGAAAGATGAGGCAAGAGGAGCAGGAGATGCCACATGCCTTCTTGAGGGGATATGGGGACTCGCCATCTTCTAGAAGTTTCTTTACGAGTCATAAAGGCACCCTTTTGTCATGGTGCTTGAGTTATTGTGACGGGCAATGGCGTTGTCAAAACCGGCGCCGTCTCCTCCATTCCTGAAATCTCCGTAACCGCCCCATAAATCCCAATGTAGGCTGTTAATGGCTTTTACTGGAACGTAAAAACAAAAAAGGGGTGTTAATTGATGACCATGGCATCATGGGGTATGTCTGAAATGCTCAGCTTGGCCCGTGTGAATGAGTCTAATGGTGAAGGTGAAGTTTCTCATTGTTTTTTTTCTCTCTCTTACGTTATTCATTATCACTGGGAAATTTCACTTGTGCCCATTCTCTAAATTTGCCTTTGTTGCCTCATTATCTGAAATCTTTGCTTCCAGCCTCTTGGTCTAAGGAGAAGATCAGAAAGGAAATCAGGGATGCAACACGACCAATAGGGCTTGACATGGGGAGTGAGGGGCGGGATAACCTGTGTGGACCAATCAGAGATGGAATGCAGAAATCTGTGTAGAACCAGAATGTGAAAGTCACACACAGCTCCAGTCTGAATCGTATGTGACGTGAAAGTTGTATGCAGCTCTGCGGCTCAGTGAAAATCAGCAGATGATTATCGCTCGTGCGGTGTGATGTTCACAGCTCTTCCTTGGAGACCAGGCACACACCATGACCCCCAGGGGGTTCGACTCGGCCCCATAGCTACCCACAATCCTCCTGTGCTTGACAGAGCACACGCTCATCTAGTATCGCCCATTAAATATAGGTGGAAAATTAATCAGCAAGACGCAAACCCACTGCAAGGGCCCGTTGGACATCATACTGCTAGCCACAAGGTGATATTGTAGGATTCTGGAACATTCTGGGGGAGGAGCTCGGAGCTGCACCCTTGAGGAGGCTGTTTTCATCCTTGTATTTACCTTGTAAAACACGGAGCTGCTTGGGCAGGCTGTAATGTTGCTGGCTATGAAAGGCACTTTGGATAAAAGGGACCACAAGGCAATTACACGATACCGCAGAGTGAGAATGCAGGTTCAGCAAGGTCTAATCGTTCATAGCAGGGAGGCTGCATCAGAGTGGGCACCAATACCAACTTTTCTCTTTATGTTTCAGATACCCTGAGGACACAGAAATGTTAAAGTCTTCCTCAGTTGGCCGGGTACTGTTGTGCAGCACATTGTAGCTGAGATCCGTTAAAAGCATTTAGGTGCATTCAGGTTTAGGGAAAACCTGGTGAGAGAGAGTCTCTCTTTCCTCATGTTTAATAATGTGACTGTTGTTTACTGTGCAGCCTGACCAAAATGCAGGAACATAGGCCTCCTGGGAGGAAATCTGTCCGGCTCAAAGGTGTTGGGAAGGAGTAGCTCCACGTAGGCCGAGTCGTCTTGTTGATGTCAAGATGTGAAGTTTCTGATCTGTGACGGTCAACCGATAGATACAAGTGAAATAAAATGTTAGCAAATCGCTGATAGCAAATTTCACATTATGGATAGATGACAGTGGCCAAACACAAACACAAGCAGTTGGTGATTAACTTGACAAAAAAAAAAACAAAACAAAAAAAAAGATAAAAAAAGAAAACAAGTGTAGTGCCCTCTACAGGTAAACAGGAGGTAGCACATAATTTTTACCTGTCGTGAAGAATTTCTGTCATGCAGAAAACTGTGGTCTTGCTGCCATCGAGCAGGGCAGCTATTGTTATGTAAATGTCCTTATTTAGGGATCCGGTGACATCCAGGTGGTCCGCAAACAAACAGGCGGGTAAAATATCAGCGCATGTGCTGAGGTGGGCAGAGAGCTGGTGTTCTGCTGCGGCAGACGGGACCTCTCTCTGTTTCACCTGCTCCCTCACACCGCTGATAATTGCCTTTTTCTTGTTAGTGAAGGAAGCTGATGATGTAATTTGCGGGATTATGACAAACGGCACCGGGAAGTCGGGACTTGCGTGACGAGAGCGCAGCAGAAACAACTGAACCGGAGGATCATTTATTAAAGGGGGCCGGTGACTGAGTTCTGTGATTGAAAGTCAACACGTGCCTGATCCACTACGTAATCCCTGTTTAGTGAGCTAATTAGTTTTTCAGTTCAGAAAGTGTGGAGGTTTTGAGCTCCACGGCTATGCACATTACTGGGGTGCCTCCGCCACCCCCCTGCTGGTGTCCTAGTGTGCGTATATTCTCTTGTTATCAGATAATAAAGCATTGCTCCTGGCATTCTGTTGAGTGGTGCTACAACAGCCTTCTTCAGACTATTGGCGCCGCCCTTGTGGCTATATTTGCTAATGCCCTGTGTAGATACTAACTGTGCAAACTGCTTTTCTTTTTTAGGTCAGTGGGCCTGGGAAAGCTGTGTGTGATGACTCAGGTGGGCTAGGATCGTTATGCACCTGCTGTGTCAGGAACTGATGTCGTTTGGGGGATAATTTAAGCATAAATAAAATGAATAATATTATTTTTCATTTAAAAATGTTATTGATGTGCCAGTAGTGGTGTGGGGGGGGGGGGTTGACATGTATGTAAATGATTAGTTATTACATTAGGCTGCTTTCATTGGCAGGTGCCCAGACCCCCCCACCCCCACCCTCCATATCATTAGTAATTCCTTTCAGCTAATTTGTAATTCAGCATTCATTTCACTTCATGCAGCCTAGCAGATAGGAATGAGACGTTTAAGTAATGAATTCCTTTAATGATTGATTTCGTCCACATGCGGTACAGTGTGTTGTTTTCTGCACTTGAGTCTTTTCGTTCTGTTTTGTTTGTGTGCCTCGAACATGCGAGTTATCTCGGCTAAATGGAGTCAAACGGCCTACGGGGGTGGCACAGATGAGACCATTCGAGGGGTGAGCAGTTAACCCTTTCATTAAACGTTACCCCCCCCCCCCCCCCAAGACCCCCATTTCAGCTCTGCCAAATGGAGGGAAATTACATTAGCATGTATATAAGATGCATAACCACACAGCCCCATCAGAATGCAGAGAAACCTCTTTGTGTTGTGACATTATAATTGATGCCTGTGCTTATTCCCCCTCAGTTAAACACTATATGAGTATGAATATATATGAATGAATAGAAAATTAACTAAAATGGGAGTATATGAATTGAGTTTGGATGTAAATGTTTATTATTATAATTAATAGCACACGATCCTTTCATTCCTGCATAAAATTCAGCAGAATGCCGTTGGTGTAGAGATGAAAATTAGCATTTAGTGAGGGCACAAATATGTCTCTTGTTTAAATAGCCATGTCTGGACAAGACAAGATGTGGACAGCACAAGGGACAGGACCAGGGCAAACATGGACAGGACCAGGACACACATGGACAGGACCAGGACACATATGGACAGGACCAGGACACACATGGACAGGATCAGGGCAGATACCAAAAACACATGGATCAGACTGGAACGGACAGAAAAACACACAGACAGGGCCAGGACACTGATTGGACCATGGGACACATCTGAATGAGGGGGGGCACCGGGTGGGACATGAAGTATTGTCCTTTTGCTTCTGAAATATATATATAACTTTTTATTGTTAAACATGCTCCAACATTGCCTCCCCCCTCCCCCCAGTTCCTCAGTCCATGGCACAATGGACAGGACCATGCCAGACACGTACCGGACTCAAAGAGGCATTGCTGTATGACTCATGGTACCGCTTACAGTGATAGACAAACGCTGACCTCACATGGATAGTTTGGTGACATTCTCCCTGTAAAACCACCATCCATTTCTGATTGGTGCCTCATTCCAGGACCCAGGCCGGCTGGCGGGACAGCGGCAGGGGGATGAAGGGGCCCTAAGTGAAAGTGACAGGCATGGCGTCCGGCGCTGTGAAGGCACAGGCCGGCCTGGCTCCAGTGCGGGGCCGCTCCACCTTGTAGCCTGGTGCTAGACAGCTTGTTTCACTTCCTGCGGCACCGGGAAGCAGGCGACGGATCGCTGAGCATTATCGTGGCCCTCGGGCGGCCGGGCCGCGGCTCCGCAGTCGGGCCTACCGCCGCGCCCGACGCCCCGCTACTGCCGCCATCTGGCCCTCGGCGGAGCTGTCGGCCACGGTCACATCAAGTGGTTCGCCTGCCTCGCTGCCTGCACTGACCCGCTCGCTCCCACTCCTCCCTCCACACGCCAACTGACTCCCGGGCAGGAGGCTAGCGTATAGACACGCCCCGAACAGGAGGCGCAGCGGGGGTGGGGGGTGGTAGGGGCAGGGGGGGTTGGGCTCCATCTGCCCACGAGAGCAGATTCCACTCCAGTAGATTTTAATCCGTCAGTCTGAGCTCACATCACTGCGTTACCTCGTGGTCGAGGCGGCAGGCAGACCGGCGACGAGGGCCGAACCAGAAAGGTCAAAGGTCAAGGAGGGTTACTGCTGGAATTATTGACTGGGAATTAAACTGGCATCGGATAATCCGAACGGAATTAAACCGAGGTGATTAATGCCCTCCAGAAATTCATCAGATTCTGTTCTTCCAAAACATTCTCTATGCCATTTTCCTCATCTGCAAGCTCCTCTTCTAGTCGAGAACCAGATTCATTAACAGCCAAAGGCATTCCGTTCCTCATAAACAGAGAGGCGTTCTGAACACAACCTTTTCCGCTCCAAGTTAACACATTGATGCCCCCACCCCCCAGACTCCGGCAGATGCGTGCCGTGGTAATTTAGTGCCCCATTTATTTTACGGGCCGAAAGCTTCTGAGCTGGATTCCGGGGCCCCCAGGGGATGCCGGTTATGGAGCGAGACGCTGTGGTGGCGTGGCAGGTGGGATTCTCCGTGAAGGTGTCCGGAAGCGGCCGACCTTGACGCCGTCACGGCAGACGAGTGCATACCTGCCGTCGCGGGGTCACAATGCCGGATCTGACCGATTAGCGCCACGTCGTGTTAATTGAGCCGCGTCCGTATTACGCGGATCCTCAGCCACACCTGGAGGCCGCGCCGTTAATACACGCCGGCAAACGGCCCTGAAGAATGCAGCCACCGGATTCGGTGGAACATGCTCAATCTGTTAGCACCCGGCACGCTCTGAGGTGTCCTCCAGCTTACGGGAAGCGTGAGCGATTTACTCATTGCGATCTAGTCGGCGATTTGACGGTCCCCGACGTCGATATCATCATGCAAATCAATTCAATATATTTGTATATAGTGCCTTTCGTAACACAGTCTTCCCAAAGCACTTAAGAGATAATCAATTCACACCGTCACTTACTGACATACTGGGACATGTCTCTGAACGTGTGGAATGGTGTCCAGCCTGACAGAATAAAGACAGAGGAAGTATACCCGGGTATGGGGGGAAGCAAATCAAATGGGATGCCGTCACCTGGGATGACAGCATGGCTCAGGTGGGGGTGTGGGGGCAGGTTGCTCTGTCGGCAGACGTGAGTGTCCCGCACTCAGATCAAAGGCACGGGGGGGGGGGGGTTGGGTTGGGGATGGCGGAAATAAGATCTCGTGCCTAGTGCCTGTGACGCTGGAGGACTGGCCTCCTCTGCCCCCCCTCCCCCTGCGACCCCCTCGGGAGATCAGGCGGAGACACTAATGATGGCCCCGTGTCTGACAGTACTTTTCATTAAAGCCGTTTCTTTAATTACGCCGCGATTCCGCATAAATATGGGGGCCGTCAGACGCGTAACGACATCGCAGTACATTAGCGGCTGCCATTAGCGGCAAATTGGCCATTCCTCCATTGCGGCCTTCTACATGGGGATGGGAGGAGGGGGCCTTCCGTCCGCGGCAGGAGTCGTCACGCTCAATCGCGCGTGCCGGGGTGGTAATGCGCCCAAAGAGCTTTTCCCATGTCCCCACGAGCCGGCATCCGAAAACTGGGAATGTGGCAGCCCCTCATGCCAGGCAGGACGTGAATGTGGGGGTTTGTGTGTGTGTGTCTGTGTGTGTGTCTGTGTGTGTGTGTGTGTGTGTGGGTTATGTATATTTTAAATTTTGGAAACCTAATGTACCCACAATTTGATTAAGAAAAACCTGTCATTTTGACTTTGTGAAGACATGTTTTTTCATACCCAATTTTATAAAAATTTGTTATTGCAACAAAAAATTTTAAAAGTCTTGTATTTTGTTTAGTTAGTTATGGTTAAGGT
>JAODKF010000046.1:6161842-6174281 GCA_026779585.1 Mormyrus proboscirostris | reverse complement strand
ACTGCGGTCGCGCCGCGTTGATCTCCTGTCGCAGTGCCTCCAGGTGCTTCTGCGTGGGCGTGTGGAACAGGCCATCCCTTGTGAACATCATCAGATGGTTTGACTTAGGGTCACAAAATAGTCAGAAAATAAAGAACATTCTCACCTCTTTTCAGCTCACTGATTTTCTTTCTCTGTAATCTCCCCCCCCCCACACGCGCCCCTACTTCCTCCAGGGTAGTATAGTCCTTCACATTTTGGCAGAGTGATTCAGCAGTCAACCTCTTAATTTTTCGGCTGTTGTGCGTCCATGAGGTCGCCTCACCAGCGTGCAAGGAGGACAGGAGACACCCAGCTACTTTTAAATGCAACCTGACAGGTTCTGGTGAGGAGAGCAGTGTCAGGCATCCTAACACCACCCTAACACCAGCCCCCAGGCTGTGCCCCAAGCCATAGAAAAAGGCAGTGAATCCATTCCAGTCCAAGTCCAGAAACAGTTTTACCTGAATGCATGGAGGTAACTCCCTTTGTTTTCAATCTCAGATACACAGCAGAATCTTTGGAGACAAAACACCATACAAACGCCATGTCCAACGAATGTCACGACCTGATTGTGTTGACCTTTAAGTGCATGGCTTTTGCCCTTTTCATTTAAATAATACTTTTAAAGGTTTTATATACACTTTACTAGATACACCTTACTAGTACCAGGTAGAACCCCCTTTTCCTCTCCAGAACCCAAGGCAGGTAAACCGTTGTACTGAGCTGTTACTTTTGCGCTCACGGCTATCTGTTAGCTTTAATGAATTCACCTCTAACTCCTCTCATTAAGAAGGTGTCTTTGCCCCCCACTGAACTGTTGCTGACTGGATGCTTTTTATTCATCGCACCATTCTCCGTTGTACGTGAAAATGTGAGATGACAGAACCACTCTGTAAGGCACCAAGGATCATACCATATTCAATATCACTTAGATGGCGCATCTTAGACATTCTGGTACTTAGTTGAGCAATAAGTGATTCCCTTCCTCCCGTCTGTATGCTGTATATATATAGTTACACAGGGTTTCCAATTCTTCTTTCAGATTCTGACACTCATGCAAGAATTATTACTGCAAATTTATATTCCATTATAAACCTAAAATTCACTACATCAAAAGCACTGGGGTAGTTTGCAAACCCTACAGATTATTTACAAGGTAATACAACTGTCACATGCAAGTACTGTAAATGCATGCGCATGTTTGTGAAATCTGGTTTTAAATTGAAAATCTTACTGCAGCCAGGTGACCGAAGTTGGCAACCATGGTTACAGCCAGCAACGTTTTCTGTTCGTTGAAGCGGACCGTTTGCTTTAGCCAGGTGTCACACATACAAACACGAACATGAAACAAACAGGATAACACAGAGAAAAGCTATCTTTGAAGTATGACACCCCAGAATCCCAGCTAACAGGAACATTCCCAGAACTTTAGCTGATGCTAATTAAAGGCCTTGTCAAAATTGGCAGGGAATGTTGTTACTGTAACGTTAATGAAATGTTATTTCCATGTTTTGCATTTTAACAAACGTTCTGTCAAATATTGCACCTTTCATTTGTAGTTACGTTGCCACTCTTAGTTATAGTGGTAGCTGCAGTAGTGGGAAAATGTTATTGAAACAAATTGGACATTTTGAATGTTTCCATACCTTAATCTTAACGTCCGGGAAATGTTCCTAAAATGATAAATTGGTAGGGAGGGCTGACATTAACGGGTTGAGGGTCTAAATCCCACCCAGGAGTTCTGAGTGTTCCCTCTCACAGTCCAAACTGTAAGTAATATGTTAGCCCTGTAACATGCTAGCCCTGAAGCGTGCTGGCCCTGTGGCAGGATAGCTATGTAGTATGTTAGTCCTGTAGCATGCTAGCCCTACTGCAGACCTGCCATCTCGGGGAGGGGACAACTGGTGAAAGAGATGGCCCAGGTGGTAGGGGTTTTGCAACATGGGGGTCCACTTGAAGTAATTTTGTCCTGGCCCTGGGATTTATGGGCTTGATGTTACGCTATAATAAATGATGCTAGCCTTGAAGCATGCTAGCCTTGAAGCATGCTAGCCTTGTAGTGTACAGACCTGCTAAGCCAGTTTGCTGGAGGACTGGCTAAACAGTGCTGGGAAATGGACTTTTTGGGGGTTGTCAAGCATGGAGCTTCTGAAATTTCCTATTTCTGAAGGTTTTTATTTCAAACTGATTGATTTCAGGTCATTTTTCAGCCATTTAATTTAGTCGTTTTTTAATTACATGTCAGTAAAACATTTAACAGTTGCATGTAGTAATTGTATTCTATGTTTGCAAACCTGCTTTTGATTAAAAGAGTGACTTTCAGTATTTGGTTTAAATGGAACTGTTCAGGCAAGATTTAGCCCTTTAAACAAGAAAATAATTATTACCACTGCCTTCTGCAAACACTAAAAGGAAGATTATCAATTAATCAACCAAGCATGGTCTTATATTCAACAGCAGACAGCCATGATTGGCCAGAAAGAATTAGGCGGGATGTGAGTACAGGTGAGCCCACCCTATAGGCATTTCTGTGTGAGACTCCTGTGAAATGCATGAGACTTGGCAGGTCTGAGTGTGCTACAGTAGCTCTGTAGCATGCCAGCTGTATGACATGTTAGCTTTGTAGTGTGCTAGCCCTGTAGCATGCTAGCCTCGAAGTATGCTAGCTGAGTGATATGTTAGCTTTGTAGTGTACTAACCCTGTAGCATGCTAGCCCCAAAGTATGCCAGGTGTGTAGCATTAGCATTGTATCGCGCTAACATTGTAGCATATTAATTCTGAATCATGCTAGTTCTAGAGCATGCAAGCCTTATAATATACTAGACCCTTTGGTAGCGCACATACTTGTACCTCGTTAGATGGCTCAATGCAGCTCACAGCTGTGCAGTTTCATTCATTTTCACAAAAGGAATTCAGGTTAAGTATGTCTCCCAAGGGCACGGAGAGGTTACCAACGCAAGAACTGAGCCTGCAACTGGAGAGCAGCAGCTGCATGTGCCCGTGTATAAATAATAAAGTGCGGTCATCCAGAGGAACGCTTGTTATCCTGCTGTGTTGTGCCGGTTCACTTAAATGATTAATGTTTAATAAAGATTGTGGCTTCAGCAAATGGCATGGCCACTAATGGTGACATGTTTAATAAAAGTTAATTAGCTTGATTGCTGATTGTATCGGGCAAGGGGATGAATGAACAATGGGGAGGGGGCGTGCAGTTTTATAAAGCCACAAACAGCAGCCAGCAGAGTGTGTCTTATCGCTGTGCTAACAGCGGTGCAGTTTCGCGACTGAAAAAAGAAATTAACACAGAAAGGATTCAAAATAACAGAAAAACAGCATGTGAAATGGAAGAATTTATTCTAATAATCATTAAAACAATACAAAAGTAACTGAATTGCTTATACAGGTCAAATAGCTGCCAAATAGCACATTAAAATGCCTGATAAAAGCAGCCTTTCAAAGTGATTTTAGTGTTCCAGGCTGCATGGGACACTGTGGAGGAGGAGCTGTCTATCTCAGGATATACTTTCACACTATGGGCAGTTAGGTCACTCTCAAATCAGCAAAGAGTTTATGCATGCGTTTGCACCATGCAGGGAAACACCACACACTCAGAAAGCCTGGTCGGGATTTGAACCCTCAACCTGTTGGTGTGAGGCCTCCCAAGCATCCATCCATTTTCTGTAACCGCTTAACCTATCCAGGGGTCACAGAGGGTCCAGAGCCACAGGAAGAAGGCAGGAAACAACCCAGAATGGGGTGCCAACCCTTCACAGGGCACCAACCTGGAGGAAATGCCTCCAAACTACCTAAACCTATATCCATCCATGTTGTAGCTGCGTATCCTAGTCTTGGTCACGGCTACAGTCTATCCCAGAATGCTCTGCCACCTCTAATATGAGCTTTACATTATATTTTGGATATAATGTTTGATGTTCTGTTATTTTAATTGTTTTATGCTTATCTTCAGGGTAGCACACTGATTCTGTGATTAATACTGTTGCCTCACGGGATCAAGTCTCCCTGGAGGACAAGCAGGTATCAAAGATGTCACTCTGCCTTTCACCAGCAGCACGTATCTCAGTGTCCCCTGGATCCAGACGACTTCTGCGGGAACCTCCCCTCATCTGGGCCTCCCTGCATAGTAACTGGACACGGGTGTGTGTACAACCTCTGCCAGAGTGTTAAGCCTCTTGTATACCTGGCGCAGCCCAATGCCTGCCTCACTGTGAGTGTGGAGGTACTCTCCCTGGCAGAGCAAACCTTTTTGTGCCAGCGGGGAGTCATGGACTCATCCCCCTGTTCCACTAGCTAATAACCAGCAATTCCTGTTTATCTCTTTCTACTGATCTGGGATCAGATTTGGCATCAGAGGGGCAGTTCCCCCAGCCCCATGAGGTCATGTGCCTCTCATCTAAAATTAGGCATCTGGATTTTGAAGATGCCTCATTTGTCCAGTTTTCGGCCCACAGAGGAATTCAAAAGTACCGGTTGCTTTTTTTATTTTTTTTACAATTGGAAGGTTTTTACTGTGAAGACCCTGGAGGTCCAATTATTGTGGAACAGAGATGTTCGGAAATATCAGCAGTCACAATTTCCCGCCCTCAAAGATCATGCCGGGACACATCTGGCTCACGACGTAGAAAGCGGTTTAAAGGTCGGCCTGTCGTTATACGGGAAAATGGTGCCCCTCGGTACATGGCCTGTGTGATGTATACGTGTTTGAGGGAGAGTCCAAAAGAGGTCCACTTTTGGCAAGGAGCGGGTGGACCTCAGTGATCAGCTATTCGGGCGCCTCATTCACAGAACCCACCATTTCTCAGGACCGTGTTGTAATATCACTGTGGAGGTGCAGGTGCTGCTATTAATGGTGGTGAGGGTTCTTACAGAAGCAGGCCCACCACTCTCCCACTCCTGGCCAAATGAGTGACTGCACATCCAGCAGATTGGGCTGATGTCATGGAAGTCAATTTAAGTCCCTGAATCCCCCTGTTTTGGCTAATAGGGGAGGGTGATGGAAGCCGTGAGACATCTCAGGGTGACATAAGCCACAAAGTGAGTTAAGGAATAGCACGGAAACCATAATGAGGTGTGTGACTCGGTGGGTAAAATTATGCTGCTTACGATTGGAAGGTTGCTGGTTCGAATCCAAGGGTGAGGAGTGTGATGTCATCATTAGACCCCTGAGCCAGGTCCTTAATCCTCAGTTGTTCCCAAGACTGTCTGACCCTCCTGCTTTCTCAGAGACGTACGACACTTTGGATAAAAGCAACTGCAAAATAAATAATCGTTTTTCTCACAAACCGAAGGTTCCCGGTGAACTGTCGATTGTTGATGGGTCCGGTTTCCTGCGGGAATGATGTTGTCATGGTGACCTGTCAGGTAGACATGGAGCCACGTTACTGGATAAACTGTATGATGGTCAGCCAATCACTAGTGCAGGTGGCTGTGGGAGCAGAAGGGTGGAGCAGGGTGGAGGAACTCGAGCACCACTGCTACATCTGCAGGGCCGGGTTCTGTCTGGCTGACTGGGTGGAAGTCGGTCTGGCTTCTCTTTCATTCTGGGAACGCTGCTTAGCTGACGAGATGTGCTTACACTAAGGTGATGAGCTCATCAAAATAAACATCCAAGTTTCAGCCACTTACACAGCTGCGTGTTTCTCTGGAGGTCAAGAACGTCTCCTGAGGCCTCAGGCATCAGCAGCAGATTCCTCTAACCGCCTGCCTCTGACTGCCTGTCAGACATCTGTCGCTGTTAGCGTGCCGGTTCGTGCTCGCGTGCTTGCGGAGGCATCGCCATGCCTGCCTTTTAACCATAAGGTCAGTGAGCCTAAATCCCAAGAGGAAATCTGTATCTTTGGCTGCAGATTCTCAGGCACTTCCGGGAGCTGCAAATGTGTACTTGGCGATTGAAAGTGATCCTAATGGAAGAGAACATTAAGTAATTCAGTGGGATGGAGGTCTGAATGGTTGACAAGCATTTTATTACTACTCTCCATGAGACCCAGCTGCTACCCTGTGGTAGGTAAAGGCATCAGGAACACTCACAGGTGAGGCCAGTAGGGGTCGCTGTAGTCAAGACTTGGGGGTCACTAATGTTACTGGTTCAGGTAACAGGATGGGAGCTACCACAGAGACTCTATAAACTGATAAACTCTATAACTGATTAATAGACACAGAAACATGTGTAGGTCATATTTGTGCATGTTTATGTAAAGAAGGTGATTAATTTTAGGATCACAGGCTCTCTCCAGACCCCAAGGCTTGTTCATCCCCAGTTCTGCCGTCCAGAGTTTTCCTGTAGCTTCTCCACTGACCTCAGAGTGATCGATTGCGCTTCCGTCTCATCCACTCGTTGTCACTCACTGCTCACCTGGCACCCGCAGTTTATCCCGGGACGTGATGCATTTGCCACGGAGCGCTCCAGTCCATCAGCGGCCTTCACGCACCCCTGCTTCAGGCTATCGACCCACCCAGCCGGCGTGGAAACCGGAGCCGGCGAACCGTGACGTAGACGCTGTGGTTTCACCCCGCAGGCTGGGTGGGTGTGGGTGCCCCCCCGCCACAGTAAATGCAACGCTTGGGTCCTTTGGTAGCTGACAATCACCATTCGTGGGTCTAGTCCTTGAAAATATATTTTGAAATGCTGTTTGTGTTAATGGTTGCTGCAGATAGACCACATGGATTTATTCTGGGGGTAGATTTTTTTATATCAGCCATGCTGGGGAAGTAGGAGACAAAGGGGTACCCCATTATCCAATGATGGTGGGGCATGCAGCTGACATCACAGGCACGGGGCCCTTGCGAAGAACCTATTTTGCCATTTTTAGGAGGAATACTGTGAATTTCTGATGACCATTCATTTGGCGTTCTGATTCCATTGACCAACTTTGTGCCTCAGTGCCCCTGTTAGGGGAAGGTTGCTGGTTTGAATGTTGTCCTTGGCAGGGTGTCCCAGGGTGCTGCATCGATGGCTAACCCTGTGCTCAGACCCCAAGCTTCATTCTTAAATATGTCTCAGAGAAGAGCATTATGGGAAAATGAATGTAAGAAAGAAGCATTTCAATGTACTCATGCAATTGGCAAATAAAGCATCCTTTCTTTTTTATTTTCAGCAGTATTATATTCTAGCACCATCCTGCTTCGGCTGGACGGGCGGTATTTCTCCAGTTTTATTTCCAACATGACTGAAACATTACCAAGATATGCTACACGTTCAGAAGGTAGCGGGGAACTCAGACCTGTTAATCTGAAGGCTTAGGGATCTACGGCCCCTTCTGCCACGCCGTTGAGCGAGGCACTTAAGCTGAATCATAAAGCACCCAGCTGTGTAAATGGATGAAGTCATAGCTCTGGATTAAAGCATGAGCCGACAGCGAGGGGCTTGGAAAAGGCATCTGGCTGGGGGGATTGGGGCACACAAACAGAAGGTTGCAGGTTCCAACCCAGAAGACCGGCTTCTGATCTTTTGGCCCTTTCACCGCGGTGCTTAACCTTAACTCACTCCATAAACTGTCCAGACGCCCACCCGCTGGCTAGAGAGGATGAGATGTCCCTCCTGAAGGCATCATCAGCTCTCCCCTCCGTGCTTCCTCGTTAACCTGGAAGGTTCTGGAAGGGTACCAAACAGGACTCAGTGTTCTGTCAGGCTAAATTATTAAAGTGTTCCATAATGGTGGCGGAAGTCTGCTTAATGTTCCACAGGGTGAACTGGGGGAGGGGGGGAGAGTTAATAGAGAAATGCTGAGTTGTCCATCAAAGCAAGGGTGTGAATTTCAGTCCCGCGAGGGGGTGGGGGTGGGGGTCACTTTCCTTCTCACCAGCAGCTGGTGTGACGAGCAGTGCTGGCCCCCGATTTCCTAGAAACCGCACACCTTGAGGGGAACCGAATCCCCAGCCTCTCCTCATTTATTTCCACCCCGTCAGGATGAAGCAGAGGACAGATATCAAAATAGCGCAGCGTCCGTTGCCATGAAGTGTCGCTTCTCGGTGTCTTCAATGAGGATAACCCTCATTCACTTTTCCAGTCGTTCTCATGCCATTTCCAGTAGTAATGAAAATAATCTGCGAGCGACGCAATGATTTTCGTCAGAGCAAATACGCACCGACGTGCTCGTGATATGCCAAATTGCTTGCCGGTGCTCAAACTTAAAGAACTCTGTTGCTATGGGAATGCGTCACCTCGTCACCGTCAGTTTTGGGAGCGGCGCCGTCGGAGTGCACGACCTCCGAGGGGTCTTAGAGGGAGAGTTACCTACGCCGGGTGCCAAATTGTCACTCACGCTCTCATTTTCACGTTCTACATGCTCATGTAACACATTTTGTTTCATGCCGAACCACTTCACAGGATCACTGCGAAGCGTCTTGTGGCCACCTTGTCTGTAAAAATGAGATTTGCTACATGAAAATTGTTTGATTTCATTGATTTTACACCCAGAACACAGTATCCCCTCAGACGGAATACGTTTCGGTGCAGACTGGTCTTATGCTTGACACTGACTTGTGACTATGTTGACTGACTATGCTTGACTCTTTTCCTGCTGCAGAACCTAGTGGAGAGCAGCACCAGCCTTGCTTGAGGGAGCTACAGTCACAGACGGCTCTGCCTGGGCAATTTGAGGAGTTGAGGTGGGGGGGCATAAGTGGGACCATAATTCATACAGGGGGGGCCAACCTTATCATTTACTGATGATATGCCTTGAATTGATGAGTGACAGGGGAGGGGCACTCCGGGGGCCAATCAGCTTTCAGCTTTGGCCATTACCTCTCTAGCCCCGACCCTATATTTATATATGCCAAGGTCATCACTGAGACACACCGAAAACCCTAGTGGCCTCAGCGCAGCATTACACAAAACTGACATCAGGCGATTAATCTAATGACTTATTTTTCTTTGATAAAAAAAAAAAAACAGGACTAGATAATGAGAGATGAAAAAAGGGCCGCAGCCGCCTCCCGCGCTGCCTGCGAGGACAGAGAGGAAATTAAAATGTTCAGAACAGAACGCCCGGCAGTGGCAGGTGAGCAGAGAAAGGACCGCCCTCGCCTTTGCTTTCATTTAAATGACTGTGTGTCACACGGCTCCCTGAAGTGGCACTAGCTTTTGTGACAGGCCCCGCATAAGGGCCGTTGTTGTCGCAGTCAGCCACACCGCTGAAAATAATTTAATGACCCCTGCTTCAGTCCTAGGTGTTCTGTGATCAGATCAGACGGATGCCTATTACATTTCACAAAAGGCCAAATTACAAACTTGATGCGAATAGATGCTTTTATGCTCTTCTCTGGTAAGACGAACGCAGCAAAGAGCCGGATGGGGCTGGTTGAAGCACACCGCAGTCGGGCGGGGGCAGCGGAGGGGGGTGGACAAGCAGCCCTCGGACGGAGGCAGCGAGGAGTCGTTCCTGGAGGGGCGGGGTGGGAGTCACATGATGTGCCCTGGGAGCCATCCGCGGTTCAGGTGTGGCCCTGCCTTTCCAGATGGGGATTCATTTTCATTCATTTTTTATTTGATAACTTTATATGAAAGAATAAAAACTTTATTTTGCTCTGTGCCCTCGACTTAGCCTCGTGTTTATACAGGCTGGCTTTGCAGAAGGCAGAGTGAAGCTGGTCTGCCGAACAACAGTTTGCAACACCATTTTAACAGCGAGCTGGCGTGATAAATAAAAATGAAAAGGGGTCCGGTCCAGTGTGGCGTTTCCTTTGCTGTGGAGGCAGCAAACGCAACATGAAATGCTGCACAGATTGACGTGTTCATAGCTAGCAGGTAATTTCATAATAAATGGCATAATGAATAGGGGCTATATATAAGGACAGCATGGCAGCCCCCCACCCCCCCCCCTCTGGTTCCTGGGGTCAGTTTCTGATCTGATTTTATCTTGGAGAAATTCACATCCTCTGCCTTCTAGAATAGGGTTCTCCAGCTGTTTTTCCCTGAGAGCCAAATTTCATCATCAACACAAATCAGGGTCTACTGTGTATGAAAAAAAGCAGATGGGGGGGGGGGTGACATTGACTGAGTGAGAAGGGGAATGATGGAGTTTACATGTTCTCTCTGTCATCCTGGGGTTTCCTCCAGGTCCCTTGCCCCCCCCAAGTCCAAAACCATAGTAAGGTGAAGTGGAGTTACCGAATTGCCCGTAGGTATGCATGTGTGAGTGTGCCCTGCAATGGGTTGGCACCCCACCCTGGTTTGTTCCCTGTCTTGTGCCTATAGGCCCCAGACCTCCCATAACCCTGAATTGGACAAATGGTTACAGAGAATGGATGGGTGGAAGTTGGTCACCACTCCACGAGCGTTCTCCCACAGTCCAAAGACATAGGTAATGGAGGTAACGGTGTCTCCGAATGGCCCATCGTGTGTGTTTGTGATGTTTGCCTGGCATCCCACTTGGGGCTGCTGGTCCCTGTGATCCCTTCCTAGGATCACCACCAGCTTACCATGCGCCTGTACTGGATAACACGGATGGATGGATGCTTAATGTGATGTTATTTCCCATAACTGTGTGCAAACCGTACAGGACCTGACCTGCTGCTATGAGCACTCTGGGAGTCTTGGTAAACATTTCTTGGGTTTTACAGTGTCAATGGAGAAGGTAAAAATGACTTCAAATTTATGTGTTTACGTTCATAAAGTGCTGGCATGTGGCCATTAGCTCATTAGCTCATTAGCATACCGTCTCCCTGGCCGTTCTCCTTGATATACATGGTTGTATTTCACGCCACCAAGGGCGTAATTAAATTTGTCCACATTCCAGCCTGCCTTCAATTAAGAAAATTGTTGATGGAGATGTTATTGAGTTTGTTACATAGAGTGTTGTTACACAAGGGTCACGGTGGATCAATCACTCTCTTCTCATTGATCTGATTCCTTTCTCATGCCAGGGAGGTGGTCGTCCTCACCGACAACCTGTAGGGGGCGATGTGAGTGGGCACGTGATGGATGGGACTATTTTTAAGCGGGATGTGTTTACTTCATCTTCCAGATTTGCTTTCTAAGGTACAAATTTATTCTGCTCCCAAATAAATAAAGACTCTGTTGTTTTGTTTTGGTTTTATTTGTCTGCGGTAGGTGGTCTCAGGTGGATCGACCACATCACATGTTTCACGCGTTTAATTAGGACAGCAGCAATTAATAGCAAGTGCCTGGAATACCATATTAGATGTACACATTTTGTTCATTATATGCAGATGCATATGCAGTGCATTAATTTGTTATTTTGCAAGTCCTAAACATTTTCTCAGTTAGGAAGAGCACACTTTTTGACGTGTGTAAATACTAGTTATAAGAAGATGCATTAATTCTGAGGGTGGATTTCTGCAGGGTAACGCTGATTTTATTCTTAATGTGTCAATCTTAGCTGTCTGTGTTGTGTTGGGGGCCCAGGCAGGGAATGAACTATTCTAACTCAGCACCATGTTTCTCTGTGTTTATTAAATCGCGGTCACTGGCAATGGGGGCATCAGCATCATTGCATGAATCCATGACAAAATGAGATGAAAGCATCCCACTCTAGCTGACTTCCCTTTACTACCCTTCGCAGTGTCAGTATTTAGCATTTATTTTATGGGAGCCTAAGGTGTGCGGAACAACAGTGGACGTCAACATACTGAGAGTTAGGGTCACTGGTAGCATTGTGAAAACAGTGAGACAGACTACTCTGTTATCAGAGACCTCTTAGTCACACCTGGACCCAGATCCGGACCCAGACCCTGGAGCTATAAGGCATTCGGCAACCTGGGTGCAGCAACATTCGGCACCAGGATGTCAGTCTAGCACTGGACACTGAAGGTATTCACTCACTCATACATACATGCTACACGTAATTAAGTCACCTAGCTGCTTCATCTCATACAGTATCTTTGAACTCTGGGCAAAGCTGTAGCACCAGAAGGGAATTCACATTTACAAGATCATACAAATTCCACATAAACAGTACCAGTCAAAAATATGGACACACCTACACCCCTTGGTAAGGTTTATTTGTATTACGCTCTATGGGTTTGGGACCCAGATGGTTTCTGGGACTGGTAGACCATACTTTCTCCTCTACACCAGGTTCATGAGGTGGTCTCCTGGGATGCTTGTCGGCTGTCTTGAAGGAGGTCTCATATATACTGAGCACCAGTGGTGTAGTCTACGTGATACGCTGGTATACGCCGTATGCCCACTAGAAAGGCTTAAGAATTTCCGTATAACCACTAAAAAGTGGCCGATGTTACGTGGCAATCCATGCGTGTGTTCATTACATTCGCATTCATGGACAAGCGAAACTCCCCTTTGCTTCTCTCCGCTGCTCTCTGCTGCTGCGTCACCTCTCCTCCTGTTGCCAAGACTGAGCCAATGAGCTTACACTACAGCGCACTGCTCTGCGATTGGTCTGGTATTCAGCGGCTCATTTGTAATTGGCTGGAACGGTG
>JAODKF010000046.1:6103119-6134532 GCA_026779585.1 Mormyrus proboscirostris | reverse complement strand
CGATTTCCTTCCCCCCTTCGTGAAGCGTTTGTCCCGGAAACGTTTTCTGAATGAACACGGCTCCGTAAGCGAAGTCGCCAGGGGTTCTTAAGAAGCACTTTTCACTAAATTTAAAAAAAAAAAAACAGTAAGATGACAGCGTAATAAAAAAAGAGCTTCAATGGACCCCAGAGAGCTGAGGGAAGTACCGCTGATGGCTCTGATGGCAAGGGCACAGAACTGGGTCTAGGCCCAGGCTGATGGCACCATGACCGAGTGAGCCATGGTGTGGTGACATCACCAGCTAAATAACTGGGGAGAGGACATTTTAATGCGTGGCTGAGGGAGAGGAGGGGAGCAGGCAGTGGAATTAAAGAGCTCTGTCTCATCTAATTTCTTCTTCCTGGGGAGCGGATGGTTGCCACGGGGGCGGGTGGTGGGTTTGAGACCGGCTGATTGAAGTGCTGCCCCCTGCTTATCGGTGGCGGCGCAGGCATCCGGGCCGCCGTAGAGAGGCCCCGGCAGGGCCCCCCGCTCGCCCGCATGCCGTCTGACCCCTGCAGGGGGTGATGGGACTGATAAGTCCTCCAGCAGCCCAAAGATCCTGCAGACTGGCAGTCGCAGCTGACCTCGCCAAATGCAGCGGCTGCTGAAGGTTAACAGCATGGGGATCGAGATCAACGGAGGGACGGGGGGGTTGCAGCATGAGCCTTGCTTAGCTTTGTTGTGGCTTTTTCCGGCCAGAGAGCAGAGTTTTTGAAGGACAGCCGGGAAAGGTCACAGATGTGCCTGCAGACTGCCATGTCGTGGAGAAGATAAGAGCTTTTACGATGGCCAGCAGGAGATGGCAAGTCCTCTGAAGCTCATTAGGAGCTGCAGGTGGGGCTCCTGGCTCCTGGCAGGCTGGGGCCACGAGGCGGGGGCCCATCCACTAATTAGGCAGAAACTCTGCCTGTCGCTGATACATTTCTATTGTGATTATCTCAGGATGTGCCCTGTTTGTTAGCTAAAGAGGTTTCCTACAAAATACACAGAGATCCTAACTTTCTCGCTTAGATGTAGACAGCTATGCCCCCCCATGATACATGTAGTTAAAGTACCCCACCACATCTGAGCACTCCCCTAGGCCACAACCAGCTCCTCCGACCCGGATCACTGGCCATACTGCTGTTCCAACGATTGTTCACTAACGCTAATCCAAAATAAGCTTTCAATAGGATTGGACCGCAGGTGCTGGAAAAGAATTGCATGAATCCTCCGATGTGGTGTTCTGGAATCAGAGAGGAGCTGGTCTACCGATACTTCAAAAAATACCCAAAGAGAAAGAGCGGGACCCTCATATTCATGCCTCACACAGGTCTCAGCATGGCGGTACAGGAAATGCAATTGTCCACGACTAGCCTTTGTGAGACTAAACAATGAGCCTGCCGACTGCTGTTCTGTCATCCACTCTTGCAGATCACAGGACAAACACACCCGTTGTTGTGTTTTGTCCCTGTTGCTCAGCAAGGTGTTTTACATAAACAATACCTGTTGCTTCTCTTCCTGTCTGTAGGTCTCCTGCTCTGGAAGTCCTCTCTTGTGGTTGCTTTGGCGTGTTACCCACTGCAGCAGTGGAGCTTGGGCCTGTTACCCACCGCAGCAGTGGAGCTTGGGCCTGCTACTGACTGTAGCAGTGGAGCTCAGGCCTGTTACTAACTGTAGCAGTGGAGCTTAAGCCTGTTACTGACTGTAGCAGCGGAGTTTGGGCCTGCGGCCAATTGCAGTATCGGAGTTCAGACCTGCAACCAACTGCAGCAGTAGAGCTTGGGTCTGTTACTGACTGTAGCAATGGAGGTTGGGCCTGTTACCAACTACAACAGTAGACTTTGGGTTTACATCCCCCCCAGTCACATACTGTAAACCCTCATGAATAAAATGAAGAGAGGCACTTAAAGTTTCCATCTGTCCCATATTGTATGGAATCATCCCACACTGGAAAATAAAATACTTGTCCTGTTTCGAAACAATACAGGACCTTGGATCCTACCATTTATCAACCTAATACCATGCCATACCAACCATACAGAATCCCATTCCAAGGGAAAGCACACAACAGAGCTGTCAGACATCCACAAGCATGTGGATGTGGTTATGCCATGCCATGCACTGGGACCATCAGGACCATCCCCCAAAATTCTCAGTATGGTTAAGCAGGATTCATCAACGAGCACTCTGGCTATGGCGCCGTTGTGCAGTGATGGGAATGGGGAAGATGGGGATAACTTGATGGATGAATGGAGACATTCTATGGGAATGACAACCATCGCCATTGTCAGTGACCAAAGATCCCATCTGCTTCCAGACAAATCCAACATGGTACCTGGACTGACAGATCGATCCCACAGAACCAGTGACTAAAAGACAACCCCAGAAACTGGCTGCTGCATTCTTGACTTAAGCAAACATTTCAGAGGCACATGCATGTTTCCAAAGCAGCATAAATAAAATTATCTTATCAAATTCTGGGAATTACTTTGGTAATTGGCAGTCATTAATCTTCAACTAGTGGGTCGTTTTAATCGACAAGCTGCACCTAGGAGGAGCTCATTAAATTATGCAGTAACCTCATAATATAGTCAAACTAGTACCTCATAAAGATGAAGAATAACCCGGTATGGCCTGGTGGAAATGGGTACGAGTTCCTTTTCTGTTGTAATCCGATAACAGCAAAATTCAGTCATTTGATTCATAAATGTTTATGAAATTCATGTGACAAATGTTGCCTGTGTGTTGGAGTTGAACAAGCAAAGAATATAAATAATTTGGTTACTACCTCCCAGTGTCTATGTGTAATTATGTACTCATTTGATTTGAAAAGACTGCAGATAATGACAGGAGATCATGTGAGGATATCTTCCAGAGCCAGACTGGGTCATGATATCCCACATGACCTGTTGCATGATCAAGCTCATGATATCCCACATAAGACACTGAATCAGGCTCATGATACCCCACATGACCTAATGTATCGGGTTCACGACATACCACATAATCCAATGTATCAGGTTCATGATGTCCCACATGACTCACTGAATCAGGCTCATGATGTCCCACATGGCCCAATGTATCTGGACCATGAAGTCCCACATGACCCACTTTATCAGGCCCATGAAGTCTCACATGACCCACTGTAGGAGCCTTTGGACACATATTGCTTGGGATTATTTGAAAACTCCTATAAATTGACTGAAGTTGCACAAATGAAACAGTGCATTTTTAAGCCATTTTCCATTTCTGTGAGCAAGGTCTCACATGTCACGAAAAAGTCAAACACAGATACAGAAGAGGAAACACAAGCCCTATGCAGCCTTCATGCATGCACGTGTAAGTGGCATTCTTCACCATGAAACACTCATCTGAAGCACGGCATTGTTTATTTAACATAAACTTCGCCCAGCAGTCCATGTTCCCACATAAACAGTGTTTTTCTGTAACTTGATGCCTTTCCATTATGCTTCTGTACAGCGTCTGAGTCGGGGGTCCAATTTCACGTTTCAGTTCAGCTCTTTTTTTTTCCATGCAGAAAAATGACACAAACAAACAAAAGCACTTTTTTTCCATATGATACACGCGACAGAGTTCAGGTTCACATAAAGGCACCGCCGTGATGATTCTCGCTGTTGTTGCCAGGCAGCAGACAAACTCATGCATCTTTTGGCACAAATATGGAGGGTTGGGGGATTGGAGATGGGGTGTGGGGTGGGCTGGGGTGTGGATTGACTGTGTGCCTGGGGCTTTAGCATGTAGGCTATATTCTATTTCAGCTTTGCATTTTCTTGGTACTTGAATATGCAGAACAAATTATTAGCCGTGCTACAGTTTGCCATTTTCTGTGCTTTTCTGTACTGAACGGAATTGATTCCTGAGGACATTCTTCCAACTCCACTAAAAAAAAAAAAATCCTAAATATAACCTAAAGAAGTTTGCCTATGACAGCTGATCGAGTTTTGAAAGTGACAAAAAAATATGTGATACATGTGACCAGCTTGAATGCGACTGGCTTGGTGATATCACTGAAGGATGTTCCTCTTACACAACACATGGCTCACCTATGGAGCTGCACTGTGATTGGCTGGGTCTGTTGTACACAACACATGGCTCACCTATGGAGCTGCACCGTGATTGGCTGGGTCTGTTGTACACGGCACATGGCTCACCTATGGAGCTGCACTATGATTGGCTGGGTCTGTTGTACACGGCACATGGCTCGTCTAGGGCGCTGTGGTGCTATTGGCTGATTTGCACACCACGTGCAGAGGAAGCACTACCAAAGGGCGACGGAATTGGCTAAGTGAACCATGGTGTAGATATCCATTACAAATGGCACGCCACTCTCCGTGAGACTGCAATTAATTTCATGTTATTCCTGTAATTAATTACAGTCTTGGGCTTCGGATCGTTTCATGCTGAGAAAAGAAATGAAAGCAAATTAAAAATAAACGAATATGAAAAAGGTTTTTGCTTGGGGGAATTTGTATTCCACACCGAAGAACTGCCGTCAACATCGTTTCAGCGTGTACAGAAAAGCCAGTTGGACAGCAGAACAGTAGCATCTCCCTTTGAGCTGAGCAGCGTCTGCCTGATTGTTGTACATTTTATACAGTTTAATATAGAATGTAGCAGAAACAGGTTGGGGGTGAATAGACCTCCTGCTGCGCTGATCCATATTTCAGGCGTTCTGACCGCAGCCAGACCGGAGCGTGCTGGCGTCTCCAGTCAGGGTTCATACTTTTCCATCCTGGTGGGATGTAGATGCTCCATCTGGGCACCAGAAATAGGATAACAGGTGGGGATGGGGGGGGGGGGTGTTATGCGGCTCAGGGAGGGTATGAGAGCTCCTCTTCGGTTTTCATCATTAACTTCACGTCGAGCAGGTTGGGGCTCAGAACGCCTACACCCTTCCATCTTCCTGCTCGTCTTCAACGCCAAGGACAAACAAAGGTCATTTGCAACATGGAGGGCAAAACAGGACCTATGGATGGTGGATATGCCCTCATTTATCATAACTACACAACTGCCCTCTTCCTAGCTGAGGGGTGCTGTGGGCATCAGTGGGTTAAGACGGTGTGCGTGTGACTGGAAGTTCACTGCTTCAAATCACTGGGCCGGCAGAATGTCACCCTTGGGCCCGCGAGTAAGGTCCTTGACGCCCAGTTGCTCCAGGGACCGTCTGGCTCTGCTTTCTCAAAACATACATCACTTTGTCTACTACATAAACAAAAATGTACAATTCCTGGGATTACCATGCTCGCTTTCTGTGAAACATAGGTTTCACAGGTAGGTGTTTAGTCTGTGGCTGCCAAAGGGAATTTCTCACCAAACCTCACACCACACTCACCCCATCTTCCCCCTCTCTGTGACTCAATAGCTATACATCACCAGCACGTCTCTTCTGCAAAGCGAATGGTGCCTTTGCCATCCAGGGCGATGTCACACACTGCAAATTCCACTTCACCCCTGTCCAGTCCCTCTGTAACATACTCAACTCTGCCGTACGAATTCAGTTTTTGTGCTTGTTATGTTCCTTTTCTATTTCAGCATGGCACGGAGCAGGGGCAATTTTTAAGGTGGAGGGCGGTAGAGAGGCCATAATTCACGCAGAAGGGCCAACGTTATCATTAGCCAATGATATGTTTCCAATCAGGGAGTGACAGAGGTTGGCGAGTTATTCCCTGTTTTGCTCCTATAGCATATGGGACTAGGATCTGGGACCCTGACTAGGTCAAGTGGTTACAGAAGAAGGATGGATGGATGGATGGATGGATGGAGTGATAGGGTAGGGGGAACTCTGATGGCCAATCAGCTTTCAGCTGGGGCTCGTGTCCCTTTGGCCCACCCATGTATACACCCCTAGCACACAGAACTTAAATTAACTGAGTTACAGCTGGATTTATACAGAGAAATAACCCCCACAAAGAGGCTCACCGTGGCTGTACAAATACACGCCTGTCACATTTCGTTCTTTTGCGACACCTGACACATACAGTAAAGCGGAGCCCACAGCAGCTGTCAGGTCATCCCAAACACTGAGCCGTTCTTGAACAGCAGAGTGTTTTGTCAGCAGATGCACCAGAAGGTTGCTGGTTCGGTTTGCTAGAAGGGATTTTGTTTCTACCCTTGAGCTAGAAACCTAATTCTGAGATGAACATAAAACTGCATAAAAGGGTAAAAACATGCAAGTGAAGAGAATCCCTCAGGCAAGAGGGCATCTGCGATTAATGTAAAGGAACCAGCTTTATTGGTGAGTAAAAGCTGCCTGATTCTCCCTGTATTTCCAAGCGACCATCAGCAGTAACTCAGCCCATTAAAGGCAGAACCCGGCAGGGGTTTGGCTGCTCCGCTGCACAGCGCTCTGAAGAACGCTCTCCTGGAACGCTCCTCAAAGGGGCTCACCTGGCTTTTACAGCACCCCCCATCCGGGCAGAGTCTACGACCCCCCCAGTGATGAGCATGTCTGACGGTGAGGAGAAGGTCAGGGACTCTGCGGGGAAGTTCAGCAGTTCTAAGCGTGTACCCTGCGAAACAAAGGAGTGCGGTCAAAATTCATGGCGTGTCTGCATTAAAATGACCCCCCCCCTCAGCTGCATGCAGGAAACACGCGTCTCTGCCGTGTTACTCCACAGCTGCTTTCCGGGGTCACGGGGCGGTCCAAGTCACTGAGGACTCCTGCCATGATCCTGCTTTGCATGTTTTAAAGGAGCCTTTGAAAGCGTTTAGCTGATTAAGAGCATTCCCAGCCATCTCTAAGGTTATTTTAAGGTTCCCTGCTCCCTTAATGTCACGCCAAGCCTGCCTCCAACATCCCCGCAACTCTATGCCCAACACGGTGGCTCGAAGCATTGTATGCTGGGTAATAACAGCCCCCCCAAGTAATATTTTTCCCTCTAGTCACTTTCAATTTCGCTACTTCGCTCTTCCTAAAAAGAGGAGGTCAGAGCACCATCTTTGTAGATTGGTATTCCCTTCAGATCATTCTTCTGAGAGGCATCTTCAGATAATCTCATAAAATTTATTATAATTCTCATTTGATTTTTCTTTTAACTTAATTTCAGCCGTTTCCAATCCTATCGCAGACTTTCTGTGCGCAGGCCGCCTCCCTGGGCCCCGGGCCTGAAATCCACCTTCCATTGCCTGGCCAACGTCCCCCGCCCCGCCATGGATTACCCTTTCTGCACACAGTGCAAGTCCCTGGGTGCCATGTTCACAATCATACTGCTCTGTCTGGGTCAGCAGGACACGCCTCATCTCTCCCCCAGCCCTGACCCCGGCACCTCGGTCCAGCAGTAGAGGAGTTGCTTGTCTGCAATTGGACGACAGAGCTTAGGACCACGTCCGTTACCATCTCAGGACCCCTGCCTGGACACAATCCGCTCAGAAAACAAAAGCCCAACTGGCTAAAACCAGTTTCTCGGTGGCACGGCATCTGCTTGACGGGCTGGCGGCGCCCAGCAGTACGCCACCTGTAGAGCCTCCTCCTGTCTCACCGCAGACTCGCTTCCCACATTCATACTGGTGCGGCCGTGATCCGCTCAGTGCCAGCCCGCTGAGCTCCACCCCAGCCTCGTCCCGATTGATCCGCTTTGCCGTTGGAGCCTCTGGCCCCAGGCCTGATAGGTGCGGGATCGTCGTGATGGAATGGAGGCTGAGGAAGAAGAGGAAGGCGATGGAGACGGATCACAGACTGCTTGACTGCTTTTAACATCCCCGCTTTGACTGCCTGCCCGACTTAGCTGTACTTTATTTGCTTTTTCAGGACTCCG
This sequence comes from Mormyrus proboscirostris, assembly GCA_026779585.1. NCBI lineage: Eukaryota > Metazoa > Chordata > Actinopteri > Osteoglossiformes > Mormyridae > Mormyrus > Mormyrus proboscirostris. The sequence continues at coordinate 6,126,751 of JAODKF010000046.1, read as the reverse complement.
CCGACTACCCAGGCACCCGGTTTTGTATTGAGTCACCTTCAGATGACCTTCCTCTCTCCACCCCCCAGGGTCTGCAGATGCTTCTCTGCATTAGCAGTAGTCTCTGAAGGAGATCACCATGGAGATCGGCGAAGAGGAGAGGAGAGCACCTCTCGAATTGGGCAGAACCTGAGTGGAATACAAGCTCATCATGGTATTGTCACTGCCCCTGCTCATCCTGCCGTCTTGTTAATAGCACCAATGAAACTCTGGCTTGGCTGGTAATGATGGAGGGCCTGACCGCAGCTCCCAAACCCAATTACTGTCCAGCACCATGACCTATGGGCCCCACAATGAAGGAAGAGGTACCCCGGCAGTTTGTGGAAGTGGGACATGACCCTGCTCCAACTACATCGGGCATGTTCCTGAGAAATCCAGGTTACAGCCAGCTGAATAAAGACTGGTGTTCCCTTCCTCAGCCACCAAACTGACTGATCATCAAATGATCAAACTGATCCTGGATCAGTTGCTGAAGCGCAGGAATTCTGTGTTTATGTTTCAGTCGGTACACATAGCTGACTTGGGTTAAACCCGAAGATAACCATACATTCTCCTGTTTGTGAATATCTACATGTGACCTGGTGGTGCGCAGAGGTGTCCGGCCATAACCTGTCCTACACCTGGGTCGTGATAGGCTGAGCCACGGTGCACCACTTCTCCCAATGCCTGGCGTGGCCCCCGTGTGATGCAGAGTCCTTCCGGAGTTCCTGTCAGGGACGGAGTCTGCTAAACTGCCTGGTTCACTAGTGAGGGTGCTGAACAGCGCTCTGCCGCAAGGGGAAAATGACAGGCTTTTGAAAGACGCAGGCGTTCGCTGTGAGGAATCCGGTAAGTGCATCCCGCGGGCCCCTCTTACAAAAATGTCAGTGCCAAAGTGTTTGCCGGTTGACTCACTACCCCCACGGGCTGCCCCCCTCCTCTGCCGTGTCCCTGCTATTGAACCTCGCCGCCGTGTTTGTGCCTCTTCCTCCTGAAAGCGAACAGATGCATTATTTACCTTTTTCCTCTCTCTTGTTCCCTCTATTTTTACCGGCACTTTCTTCAGTCAGACGTTTCTCTCTCTGTCATTATCACCCCATTCCCTTCCTTTAAGATGTGGGGGCCCAAGGTTGGAGCTGTGAATGTGTAATATTGAGAAGTGGCAATAGTGGTGCGAAGCTCCTGCAGGGGGTGCACTTGTGCAAGGTCCTGGTCCAAATAGGCTGACCTCTGTAACTAGTCGGAGCTGTAACCACTGCTCACAAGATATGTTATTCAGAAGAAGAACATTTAAAAGCATCTGGAGAGTTCCATGAGGAAAAAAGAAGCATAATAATGTACAAAAAGGATTAAAATTAAAGACAACTAAAGAATTAATACTATAAATACACAATTCCTCAAATAGTTAAGAAACGATTCATCTCGGTTTCAAAATATACCCAAATTTAAATATGTATCTCAAATTTTATGGAGCAAAACCCCCTCTTATTAAAAAAGGTGAACATGAATAAAATATGGGATTTCCATGTTTACTGCTCTGAGATTCTCCTGTCAGCCTGTCACGTTGGCTGACTTCCTGTCATGCTGTTTGGCTCAGTCAGGTTCCAACCAGTCAAAGGTGATATACAATCTGCCAAAAAATTAGCTACCTGTAAATAGCTATCATCACGGCGTATATGTGCCCACCCCCCGCTGGAGGAATCACGGTGAACTGGGTTGGGTGGGAGGTAGATGGAGGTAGGATGGAGTAGAATTCTCCAAACTCCCCCTGCTGGGGGTTTCAGATAAACCGTGTTGGTCCTGGTGTGCTAAAAATTCGAAAGCTTTCCAACGAAGAACATTAACCACACAACTCTGTGTTAACGCGCCACTAGCTTAAGACACAAACGGAAACAGTCCAAAAACGTCAAGCAGCTTTTAGTGTGATATTAGTTACTGTACACGTCAAAGCCATGGTGAATCCGCTGACCTCCCAGGCTCCCCGTGCCATCCGACACAGCCCTAGAGTCGAGGTGACCAAGCTTCCGGACACAGGAATGTCAACAGGGATGCGTCTGGGAGAGTTTGTGTGCTGGATTGCCGGGAAAGCGGATCCGGGGCCTGGGCAGCTGGTGTCCTGCTGGGTGGACTGGGCAGGGGAGTGGCACATGCTGGGCCAGACGTGTCGGGGAAACGTTTGGGAAACGTTTGGGCACCATCCAGCCCTAATGGCATTCATCCATGAGATGAATCTCATCCATCCACTGTCTGCAGAGCTTTCACAGGAAAGGAAAAGCTATTAATCTACCTCTCTGTGCCTATTGTGTACTGTGTATGGGTCCATATATATGTATATCTAGTTTCTCTCTGGCCATTGTCTACTATATGTGTGTGTGTGTGTGTGTGTGTGTGTGCTGTTTATTTTATGCAGATGTAAGATGTATAATGTGAATATGTGGGTCTGTATATATATGTATATATACATAGAGAGAGAGAGCGAGAGAGCGACGTGTTCTCTCTCTCAGTGCCCATTGTTTACCACCATGCTGCACGGGCACCCGCCCCCTTCTAACGTTTCCACGGCTACATTGCCGGAGAAAACAGTTGGGCAGCGTCATGTTCCGCGCCCCGTACATCATGGCTGCCCTCTTGCTGCCGCCGCTGCTGCTCCAGCTTCATTAGCGGCTGTTGCATGTGGCGGTCGGAGGTCAGCAGGGGCCGGGGCATAAGGCATGGGCCGAGACGGGGTCCCGCTGCCCCGCTCCTTCCCGCTGGCTGGTCACTATGGACAGCGGCTGCCAGGGAGATGCTATGACGACCCGCTGCTCCATTTGCATTGGCTCTCCATGGCACCCAGCACTGGCCTGTCAGAGTGCTGGAACAGGCAAGCCAGCCTCCTGAAAGCCTGGGCTGCCTCTGTCTGTCTCTGTCTATCTGTCTGTCTGTATGTTTTTGTAATTATTACTTTGTGAAGATCGAATATCCCCACAATGTGATAAAAATCCTGTTATTCTGACATTATGGGGACCATTTCTTGTGTCCCCACAAAAGAAAATTTAATGAAAAACTAACTGTAATCAGAAAACTAAAAATGTGAAGTCTTGTGTTTTGTTTGGTTGCTCATGGTTAAGGGTAGGGCTGGGTAGGGGTTAAGGTTGTCATTGTTGGCATTAGGATTACACACATGTATGTGCGTCTGTATGCGTGTGTGTATGCGTGTGTCAGCTGTTGAAACAGGCATCCCCTGACGCCCTCCAGTATATGAGCCCTATGCTGGTTCCCCGCGTGGAGGCCAGCAGCTGGCCAGGGGGTGCTGCATCTCGCTGATGCAGTGCTGCTTGGCGTCACCCTACCAGCAGCCACTGTGACCCCGCCTCCTCTGTCATGCGCCAAGCTGGTAATCGCTTCCCCTTCCATCCTGCGCCGCGGGTGCATGGGCGGCGCATGGGCTGCTCCCGCGGTCGCATTTCATTAGCCACGTTGCGGAGGGCCGACTGTTCGCGGCCTCGTTCCCCCACTTGTTCTGGCTCTTTAGCTCGGTCCCTCATCGAACACACTTAGAGCACGCTTACCTTAATGACCGCATGGAGCACGCTCACACGGCTTTGTGTTTCACACACCGATGTGCTGACATCATGCACATGCCACTGAGTGTCTAGGAGTTAATATGGCAAAGTCACTGTAAAAGCATTGTAAATTACTGTAAATTCACTGCAGAATAAGCAGATAATCAATGTGAATTTGTTGTGAAATCATTCTTCGAAATCACTTTTCTGTGAAGTCACTGAAAAAAATCACTGCAAATTTGCTGTGAACTGATTAGCCTTTCAGCGTCTCCGACTGCAGTGCAAGAACTGTACCTGCTATGTTTAGGCGCAGTCAGCAACTGCTGCAACTGTGGCACCACAGGGGTGAATGTCACAAACTGAAATGTATATACTTTAATGTTATTCATGTTATTATTGATAATATTACCACTATTGTTATTACTACTAATATTAACATTATAATTATCATTATTCAGATAAATATAAATGGGATGAAAAACCATATTATTATTTGTTAAATAATAGTATTATTGAGGGAGGACTGGGTGGGGGGGTGCTGTTAATGTGGAAGACTGGTGATTTGCAGAGCGGGGGCTAGAAGAAGCTTACAGTACAACAAAGAAAGGAACGTCCAGATTTATGGCTATCCTGTGTCATTATTCACTAATACAGATTTTCTATAACTCATAGTCATGCACTGCGCCCGGTGCAAGCTAGACAGTACAACTTCAGGGAATCGCGGTCTTAGACGGAAATTACTGGGAATACATTTTAAACTGGATTTGAGATAGCACTTCTTTACGCAGTGTGTAGTCAGAATAAGGAATAATCTTCCTGTTAGTGTAGTGCAACCTTACAAACCTTGGGTTCCTTTAAATCAGATTTTACCAACTCTGAGCTATTAGTTGAGGTCTCCCCAAATGAGCTAGTCATTTTCTATGTGTCATATTCTTATGTGGCAATCAGGGCGGATTCGCTAAAAGACTACAGCAGCTCCAACAATCTGAGTGTTTCCATACAAGCAGATGGGATCAGGAGAGAGAGCATCTCAAACCCACATAACGGTGCTCTCCATCCTTTGGGCATCCCTTCCCCTTGCATCTGCTCTTTCCCTTGCTTTTCCACCACTCCATGATGTCGCGTCCCCGTCAGCTAACCAAGGTGCGCAGTTTACAGGATCAAGTGTCGGTCCCTCTCAGAAACTGCAGTGTTCTCTTAACACCAAGCCTTATAAATATTGAAAATTCTGTTTTTGCTGAGTACATGGTTCCCAGCACCAGCGTTGACCCGGAGCAGGTGGTACCCAAAGGACAATGTAAACAAAGCTTTCAAAATACTGTAGCAGTCCAGTATTTGCACCATGATCCTTTAGTGACGCTGAATTGTTTTTTCAAGGGTGAATTCGTAGGATCTTGTCTGCGTGTTGAACTTACCACCCGGTCATGTGGTTGGCTGCTTAGTCATTATACCAGTAAGCCTGTCCTCAAACTAGGAAACGCATTGCGAAATTTGCATATTCCGAATGTAACCAGAAAGTCTGGCATGGGTGGAAAAGGGCCCAGACATCGCTGTCTCCCTCCCGCTCAGAGAGCGGGACACAGGTGAGAGATGAAGGTACCGTAGGCTGTGGACGCCCGCAGGTTTCACAGATAAGCAAAGGCAATGTGCTTTGTTACAGGCCTGTAACTGCACTGTTACTGCTGCCGGTGATATGCTTCACTGCGAAATTCCCAGCTCCGTTTTAATCAAAATCCTCCCGCTGGAAGCTCTTGGATTCTGTCCCCCCACACATTTGGACCTGTATATTAATTAGGCACTGGACGAAATTAGCTAATGAAGCCACTGCGTTGTTTTTGCTGCTAATTAATTTCACGGCGATGCGTCAGCGCCTGGAAGCTGCCAGTATGTTGTGAGCATTAACTTCCCTTCACACAGTATGCTGTGCTGAGAGAGGACCGCATCATCCTCTATTTCTGTCCTCTTCGGTTCTTACCAGAACTTCAGGGTAAGTAGCTACACTTTAAATAGAACCAATTAATTCCATACTGAAACACAGGACTATGCTTGGTGAACAAATTGGGATTCTTTGCTAGAATTTTCAGGTTTTATTATTTTTTTAAAAAAGCACCTAGTATTATCTCCAGGCTATGCACTAAGGAGGAAAAAGTGTTTGAATATGAAAATGGGAAATTAGAACCATCATATTTATTGCATTTAAAGATGAAGTAATTTAACCTCAGATCTTTGGGGCAATGCGGAGTAATTTGCTGGGGCTTGAACACTCCCTCCTTTTTAACTCTGCCCATATGGGGTAGAGCTTTGTTTCTTTTCTTTGTTTCAGAGTGAATAACAGCATGTTCGAGCAGTAACATATGCGGCGTATAGGATTAATTACCGATTGCGTTAATGCTCCTCGCCTTCCTCGGCGCGCTGGCCGCGCCTTCGCATCCCTGCCGCTCCGCCCTGCCTAAAGCCCGGCCCGTTCTGTTCCCTGGACCCGCTCCGATTCTCCCAAACCATCTGGCGTCGATTTCGACGGCCGATCGGCCCAGGGCACCTGCCCCTGAGTCACTTTCACGCGGCTTTTGTTGTCGGACGATTCCTGGCTTCTCTCCAGGGATCGGGGGGGGGGGGGGGGGGGTGTTTTATGGGTTAAGGCCCCCCTCTGGCAGGACTGTGTTTGTGCAGGGAGGTGGCAGTGTTGGTGGTTTGGGTGGAGGCCGGGTGGGTTTGTTAGTGGGGGTGTTTGCAGGGCGGGAGTGCTTCACGCTATTATGATAATCTGCTACAGCTGTTCCCTTTGTTTAAGGCACTGAAAGCATTAACTACAGGCGAGACAAATGTCCATTCAGTCAAAAGAGGGGATGGGAATTTTGCAAAAATGACAGGTTTGATCTAGATGCCAAAGTCACGGGTGGGTAAACATGACGTAGAATGGGACAGTGTTTCGGGCTGCCGCACGGCACGGCGACTTTGTGGCTCTGTGTGTGTGGGGGGGGGGAGTGGGGGCTCGCCTCAGGCTGCATGCCCCCACTAAACTGGGACAAAGAGGACATATGGCCAATAAAGAGGAACAAAGGTTTAAGGGGTGAATAGCCTGTTGTTCCGCCTTGATCGGCATGCGTGCCAGCTTACATTACGTGGGATATATTTGGTAAGAGGCAGCCTATAAATAATAAACAGGCCTGGCAAGGCAAATACACAGCCATGGCAGAGAGGCAAGAGACGTCAGGCGATGGCGGCAGGCAGGGGACAGGAGGGGACAGGAGAGGACAGCAGGGGACCAGAGAAGATGGCAGGAAATGGCAGGGGACTTACAGGCCTCAGTCTGAGGAAGAACCTCCCTCTGTTGAGAGACAGACCTTCATGCAAAGCAAACACATGGAAATTCCCTTAAAAGTAAACAATCAAACAAACAAAACAATAAAAGTGCATCAAGGAGAATAGTAAGGATCCCAATGGAAAGACGAATACAAATGTTTGTAGATGCAACTGAAAATTTGTGCAGATTATAATGACGAAAGCATATTGCGAGCTGTTCTGTTTGCAGATAGGCCCAAGTGAGCGTATAAAGTGTTTCGAAGTGCGTACAGGGGTGTGCGCTAAAGGCTTTGAATGCACAATGTCGTGCATGACAGTGAGAATGCCCTGAGTGGGATTCGGAGGGAAATGTCTGCAGCAGTTACCATCCACCAAACGTTCTCCTCAGAACTGCAGTAACAGGAAGTAATGGAGGGTAAGTAATGATATGATTTGTATCTTTCACTTGGGAAAGTTTGGAATACTTAAGGAATACTTTGGATCATTGACCTTGGGATCATTCTCTCCCCCCCTTTCTCTTTCTCTTTCTGTCTCTGTGTCTTTCTTTCCCTGTTGTTGTCCTCTCTCCTCCAGTTCCTCTCTTCCTCTCCATCTCTCACTTCCGTTCTCTTGTGCCACCTGAGTAATACACCAGTCGGCTTTTAGTCTTCGGTTCGGAAAGAGGAATGCTCGTAGGATAATGTTACTTGGGATATAATGACTGTTGGGATGCCGCCATGCTGGAGTCGATGGTAAGTAACAGATATAATTGTGCACTGACTGGCCGACTCCCACATCAGGCCAAACGCGGCCTGATCGGCACGCTTCATTCACACATGGGACCATACTGACATCAGAGCACATCGGCTCCCAGAAGCCAATACTGTACATGCTGAATTTAATTTCTTTCTGTTTGTAATATGATAATGACACCTCATTTGCCATTGGTCAAGCAGAGGTCTATGGCAATTAGATATATATATATATAGGTGACATTTGGGGATCAGAGCACAGAGTCAGCCACTTTTAAGCATCATTGGAGGCGTTTTTGGGTTAAGGATCTCACTCAAGGACCCAACAGTTATGTGATTACTCTGTCATCATGGGATTCGCACCGACAACCTACTGATAATCCCCAAGGTGGTCAGGACAGATTTTTGAAAAGGGGGAACCAAAGAGTGAGCCAAAGCTTTTCTGCTTGGTGAGGCATTTGGTGTGATTTGGGTTAATAGTTTAATGCAGTAAACATTTTCATTGACACTGCCATATTTACTGTGTTACTTCGTTGCCTGCTATCAATTGCCAATCACTCACAAATGGCCTATTGGACAATAGCATAAACAACAGATAGCCTTCTGTACAACGTCTTGCAAGTTTAAATTTACTGAGCCGCAACATAATGCTGCACATTATGTGAGGACACATTCATGGATTTATTGTTTTATTCTCACATACATAATTTAACGTTAGGTCAAACTCAGATGAAGACGTTTGCTGTGTTGCAGTAACATAAACTGGTCTATCTGAGATATGGGGAAAATTGTTGACAGTTGTATTCAACATAAACTTGGTGTAGTATATATAGAATTTACATCTACTTACATTGCTTGCTGTTTGAAGGACCACTTTGACAGATCTTTGTTTTATTCCAAGTTTGGCAGCTCAGTTCTCAACTTGGTCAGGACCCAAAACCTGCAACTGTGGAACACAAACTGAATGAGAAAAGTCACATGTATGGCAAGTATAATGTTTTTGAATAAAATAGTAAAATGTTTTAAAAAGTGACATCAGTGTTTGAGTTATTTAACCTTCGTTACATGAGTAGGACATCGTCAAAGTGGAAAATTCTGAAGCCATGCGTAGTCTAACAAGATTGCATGCACTTTACTGTCCAGCTACGGACGTAGATCAAGGGAGACAGTGGGAACGTGTGTGCAGCATGGGGATGCATATGTGGGGGGGCAGGGACTCCTACCTGCACCAACCACATGCTGAAAGCAGTTCATGATGGTCAACACAGTTTGACGAGTTCCAACATTTATAGATTCAAGTCTATTTCGGGATGCTACAAGATTTTGGTTTCTTTCCCCTCTAAAGTGGGGGAACAGATCAAGGTCCCTATATAACAGAGGGAAGTGCCCCCCCCAACCATCTGTGTCTCTGCCTCCCCGGCACCACAAAGCACTTAACGCACATTCAGAAACAAGTGCAGTGCCACAGGTGGACTTTTCTGTAGTTATTATACAGCGGCGGAACTCAGAGGAATAAGACTGGAGAGGAAAGCAAAACATCCTGTGGTGATGATTGAAGGAAAAAGAGGTCAGCTGACTGCCCCCCCTCCCCCCCACCTCACGGTCCTTATTCAAGCCAGAAATAAACGTGTAGGTGTATCAGGAGTGGAGAGGAAGACTTTTTAACATCCCTGTGCTAATGACAGCAGCTCACATCCAGGCTGTGCTAACAGGTTAATCTGCTTTCCAGTTTTTAATATTAGCTCAGCATGTGGAAAAAGCAACACCCGCTGCTTCTCTGCCTGATTCACTTTCTGGCACTGCGTGGCCACACCTTCCTTTCGACTTGACGGATGCATCGCCGACCCCTCCCCCATGCTGAGGAAACACGGGTGCCCCCGTATGACCAGCCACTGAGGCACGCGCACACACACGCATGGACACACGCACACACACGCATGGACACGCGCACACATACGCGCATGGACACACACACAGACACACAACAAACAAGGGGCTAAAGGGAATCCGACAAAACGGAAACAAACAGAAAACAAGCCTAACAAAAATTATGTAAAATCACGTGAATTTCCCCACCTGCCCCCGGCAGAGTGACGCATGGGCGTAAGACGATGTAGAAGCTCTTTAAACTCTTGCACGGTCCAGATACCTTCTCTCCTCTGCTCCATCAGCCATCTGCTTCCCCACTGGAAATCACATCCGGGGTCCGAACCCGTCCCCTCATGACCCCGCTGAGAAAAACTATGTGGTGGCAGCTCCCCTGGTGACCGGCACCTCGGCGCTCCGCGACCTTGTCGAGGGCATGAAGAGCCACCCCCCCTCCCCCCACCCAAAACGACATCGTCTTCTTTGTGAAAGAGAACAAGGCCGTAGGATGTGTCATAAATTACAAGCCCCATCTCGGCCTGGCTGCTGCTGCTGGACGCGGGGCTGGGAGCAACAATGCCTGGGGAGCTTGGAAGATTAATCACTGCTGCATTTTCATAACAAAATACATCAGAAATCTGTTATTAATGGGTTTTGCGATAAAATTTAATTGGAAGGAAAAATCCTGGACAAAAATGAAAGAGCAATCCGAATCGCTTTATGTCGCCGGTGTGAGAGATATTACCACGGAGAACCTGTTTGTGAGCGTTATTTATACCCGGGTCGCGGTGTCCCATGTGTTTATACGCTCTGCAATAAATGTGGCACAATAAATGACTTCTGCCTCTGCTACTTTTGGGGGAGCTGGGAGGGGGGTGCTACCTTCATTCCGCATCATGCCTTCTGAGACTCTCAATTTCCCTTGTACAGTGGAACTTTTGTTTTGCACTGTGACTGTCGCTTTGCAGTGTAACTTTTCTCTCAGCATTGTAACTCTCCCGTGCAATGTATTGGTTTTTATTTGTGGTGAACATTTACCACGTGCAGTGTAACTTGTCCATGCAGTGTATAACTTCATTATGCAGTGAACATTTAGCATACGTGCAGTGTGAGAGTCCTTTTGCAGTAGTTCTAGTACGTAGCTTTTCCTTGTAGAGTGATTTTCTCATGCAGTGTAACTTCACCCTGTACATTGTAGCTTTTCCTTGTGCAGTGCAAATTTCCCCTGCATTTTATTGTATTTTTGAGTGTGACTGTCCCATTATACCATTACATTTACCCTTTGCAGTGTAACTATCCCCTCCAGTTTATAATTTCTTTATGCAGTGTACATTTACCACATATTGTACCCTGCTGTAAAGTGCAGCTTTTCCTTACACAGTGTAAATTTCCCCTGCAATGTGACTTTCACTTCCAAAGTCTATCTGTCATATCATTTGTGTACCTGTGTATATAGTATCTGCAATCCTTTGATATTGCAATGATTTCTAGATTGCTAAAAGACAGCAGTGCACAATATTTAATGACTCATGGATGAACAGTAAGGACTGTAATTATCCCTGGGGTAAATGATATCATACAAATGACAGACAGAGAGCTTTGCCACTGGTAAATTGGGTATATTCACATTTTCATCCTCCTGTGCAGTGTTTTTAAAATTTTCTTTTGCATTTATAGAAAGAAAATGTGATATGATGATTATCTGGCTATTGAATTCATTGTATCTTTTCTAAATCCAATGAGACAAATCACAGTTTTAACCTATGCCCGAGTTCATCCCATAATGACAGGTGTCACTGTAGCATGGCAACAGCCTCCTGTGTCCTCAGAGCTCTGCCTGAGGTGTGGGCTCTGCTGACGTCCTCTATGTGGTGATTGTGCCATGTGGCCTGTTACATGGCCACACCCACAAAGGGCTGGGCCGCCTGCGGCACTATTACATCACACAGGAACACAAGCTTGGCCATGCAGAAGCTGCCTTATTGGCTGCTGCTGGCTTGAAGCATGCCTGATGATTGGCTGATGGCTTAAATTCAGCAAGGAGCTGTTTTATGACACACTTAGGGGCCTTTTAAAAAAGAGAAGGCTCTGTGTGTGTGTGTGTGTGTGTGTGTGTGTGTGTGTGTGCATGCACGCACCTATTTTTGATGTTGTGGGGACCAATTTTTGGTGTTCAGTGTTCAGACTGTGTCATAGGCCCAGCCTTGGCTGTCTCCTCCACACAATGGCCCCTCTTGACTACTCAGGTAACCCTGGGATTCACATGAATACCTTCCCACGTGATCCGTCAGCAGTGCCGCGGCTATCTAACGCTGGGGCTCAGTGATATGGAGGTACCGATTACAGCCGGCCCTCCTGACTGCCCTCGGGGGGCATCTCCCGCTATCCTATCATTTTTCAGTTCAGAGTTATTAATACGCTTGTTAATATTAATATTCCCTTTTTTAGTTAGTACGGTTCCCGGAAGCAACACAACACAACGGTGATACGGATCCGCTTCCCGTGTCCGCTTCTCTGCTACAAGATGACGGTGACTCTGTCCCAGGAGACCCAGGGCGCAGGGCAGGGGACACCCTGAGCAGGAGGCCAGCCCATCACAGGGCAGATACAGCAGCCGCCCCAGGGAATTCAGAGGTACCATTAGGGTAACAGCTTATTTTGGTACTGAAGGAAGAAACGAGAGCACCTGCAGAAAACCACTTAAACACCGGAGATGACGTGGAACCACCACGCACACCATAGGGATTTGAACACACAACCCTAGAGATGTGAGGTCACACCACTACCTGCTGCATCACCTTGCAGTCCATAGAAGTACTAGCAGATCCGGCATCTCTGGGTGTGTGTGTGTGTGTGGGTGTGTGTGCGTGTGTGTGTGTATGCGTGTGTATGTGTGTGTGTGTGTGTATATGTGTGTGTATGTAATCGAGGGTGTTTGTGATTGTTGCCGTATCAGTTCCATTCCTGGGATGCTGTGACCATTTTGGTATGATGGCGGGACCCCAGTGATCAAACTGCATCAGAGGTCTGGAGGGCTTCCCTGGTGGATAAAAACTATTGGGGGAGGGGTGATGGTAAAATCTGTTGATCATGGTATAGGGTGGGGAGGGGGCTTCAGTAAAAGTTGTCACTGAGCTGTTTATGGGGAGTCCCAGGATGATTCTATTAAATCATTAATGATTGTTTAAATTTGGTCAGTCTCTCTTGGGTGGGCAGACTGTCCATTTTGGGGGAGACAAACCCCACCCCCTACCTACTTGTAGCCATGCCCCCGTGCCTGATCACCCCCTACACCCACCGTGCCAGGTCCCCCTACTCTTAGCACTTAGCCCTGTCTGCTTTGACCTTGAGGTCACTGCCTTTAGCTTCCCTGTCTCATTCTGCCCTGGGGCTCCTGGCACCTCCTTCAAAGGTATGACATCTTGCTCCTCCTCAGCTGACTCCCCCACGCAATGTCCCCCCGACTCAGGCCCGTCTGAAAGACTCAGGAAACGCTAGGCTTTACATGAACACCTTCTGACACACATGGAGGTACCGATCACAGCCGGCCCCCCTGACTGCCCTCGGGGGGCATCTCTCACTATCTTATCATTTTTCAGTTCGGAGTTATTAATATGCTTCTTAATATTAATATACCCTTTTTTAGTTAGTTCAGTTCCCGGAAGCATCGGATCCGCTTCCCATGTCCGCTTCTCTGCTACAAGATGACGGTGACTCTGTCCCAGGAGACCCAGGGCGCAGGGCAGGGGACACCCTGAGCAGGAGGCCAGCCCATCACAGGGCAGATACAGCAGCCGCCCCAGGGAATTCAGAGGTACCATTAGGGTAACAGCTTATTTTGGTACTGAAGGAAGAAACGAGAGCACCTGCAGAAAACCACTTAAACACCGGAGATGACGTGGAACCACCACGCACACCATAGGGATTTGAACACACAACCCTAGAGATGTGAGGTCACACCACTACCGGCTGCATCACCTTGTGGTCCAATACCTTAATTTGGCTTATTTTGAAGTTATTAGCAGAGCCTTGAGACCTGGTGGTTCTAGAATCTTTATGTTAAATCTCTTTTGTTGGGAAACTTCAGCAGGAGACCCCAGGGAGTCTCCTCCTCACATCAGCAGGGAGTCACTCCTCACATCAGCAGGGAGTCACTCCTCATATCAGCAGGGAGTCACTCCTCACATATTCAGTGAGAGTCCATAACCGCCGATCTTCCTGTTCTTCATTGATTATGGTACTCAGTAGCTTCATGAATGCTTCAGCCACATGTTCCACACTTTGGCTCCCTGAAGAAGGGCAATCGGTAGTGGCGGTTTACAACAGATGAGATGCGATGCTTTCCTGCATCCTGACATACCAGCACAAGCTTGCATTCGTCGTCATATAAAGTAAATCAACCAAATTATGACAGGGTAGGAACGGCACCCGTGTCCTGAGACTGAGGCAGCAAGCTTAAGGTGGGAGGATATTTCAATATTTCAGTACTGTGCTGGATCATCAGTGTAAGTGAAGAAATGAGCTATAGTATGCCTTGCCCCCCCCCCATACAGAGTGTGTGTAAGGAGATACATTTTCACTCCTGTGACTGCATTAACCCTGCCATACCTTCCCCCCCTTCTGTTCCTGTCCGACCTTCCCACCAAAGCCACTGCATCCCAGTTGTGTGAGAATGACGGGCTCGGGGGGGGGGCTCTTCTGGACCATGTGGTCTCCTTTTGTCCATTTCTAGGGGGTTAGACACGACAGTCAGGGGGAGAGACTGGAAATCCTCACACACACATACAGACACGTGCTGACTGTAAACTAAGGAATGGCATAGATCTCTGCAAGCTAAACTGCCACGATCTTGAAACATAGCAGTAATTAAGGGGCGGCGTGTGCAGCCTTAGGGTGGGTGATCATTATGAGAAAAGAACCTGTACTGGGGGCTGGTCAGAGTTTTACTTAGACAAAGAACCAAGACATTTGAATGGTTGGTCCCGCCTCCTCTAGTTGCTTGGACCCACCTCCGCTATAATCTGATTGGTTATCTCTCAATCATTTTTCATTCTGCCCTCAGAACATTTTTGTATAAGTAAAACTCCCATGAGCACATGGGGGGGGGGGGAAATAGTGACAGCAGGTGGCGCTTTAGAGCCAAGACAAGGCTGTGGTGAGTGGGAGCAGAGATGACAGGTTACGCTGTAGCGATGCCTCAATTTAACTGGGAGATGTGGCCTTCTTGGGCTCTGCTGGAGATGGAACCACCATCCGAGGCAAAGCTGCCATCTGCCCCGACTCAGCTTGTTTAAATCGTAGCACGTTTCTTATCCAAACTGCCTCGGCAACCTTCCCCCGACTCCCTCGCCCCACCCAGGGCGCCCAGAGCTCCTGCTCAAATTCCTAGCCCGAGTGAGCTGTCTGGAAATGATGACAGGAAAGGTCAGAGGTCAAGAGTACCTCGCTCCCACGCCCGTACCCTACAGAGACCCAGCTACTGCTGCCACCCCGTCTGGGTCAGAGGTGCCGGTACCTAGGAGCCTTTGGGGAGGAGGCAGGGCAGCGACAGAACCACACTATGGATAAATAAATTGGATCTGTTAGGCGGTCCATCCGTCGCCAAGCAGATGGGTCTCACACATCACCGCCCGCTTTACTTCTCCTGCTCGTTCTTGAACTCCTCCTCAACTTGGATTTGAAATATCATCCCTTGTAAAACAGGGGGGGGTCTTGCTCAGGAGGAGAGATAATGAATAGAACACAATCGTAAAGTTATCTAGGTAGATTTTTATCGGAGACATTTCTCAGCCTGTTCCACTCTTTGACTCCTTTTGAACTTCTGAAATATCGTCTGTCTGAGATGATAATTACCATTCAGCAGATCACCCTTTACTGGAACCATATGGAGCAAAAAAAAAAAAAAAAAGATGCAGGAAAACCAAATTAAATACAGGACCATCCTCAGCGCAATTGTCTTGCATTCCATAAATCTGAAATATTACCTCCACTTTATCTGCCTGCTCCTGCTGCTAAAAAGGTAAAAACAGACCATTTGATATTGTTCCTCTGCGTAAATTATTGCCTTTTCTGTTCTTCTAAATTAAAGCTGTTTATTCTCTGCTCGAAAGTCCGGCCGCACTTGAATGATGCCCCTCGTAGTCGTGTTTCCATTCAGCGTAGCTTGAAGCACAGCTGGTCTCCAAGGTTACGAGAATACAGACCTTGTTCCAGAATTCCAATCCCCTCGTATTTCCAAACAACTTTATTAAACCTTAATTTTTTACAATCTCTCTTGAGTATCTTTTAACAGAACAAATTCTCCATAGGCAAAGCAACATATGTACCATATGGCTGTTTGCTTAACAAAGCAGTTTTTTTTTTTAAAGAAACATGATTCCCAATCCATTTTTAACGGTGAATTATAAATGCATTTAAGAGTGAAAATGCGGTAAAATGTGGCATGTTCGGAGAGAGCAGAGCCGGAATCATGATAGAAAACCAGCAGCCGGAAGCCTTTCCTGCCTCCCTGCATTCGGGGGTGTACAGGTCAGGTTCTGTCGAGTTGTTCCACTGCCTCTAATTTGATTTACAGAGTTTATGTGGTTAATTACCGAGTCTCCCTGCACAATATTTAAAACGGACCCTATAAAATCGGGACAGCTATTTCCTCCTTCCGCGATGATGTGATGCCATTTTGCCGAAAAAAATGATAATAATCTATTGTGGAGAGCAGAGTCGAGTTGTCGTTGTGTCTTGGTCCAAAGGCCAGTACGGTGATACTTAAGCCACGGGCCCGGAGCCGGTGTCAACTTGGGTGGGGGGGTGCTGACGTGGGCAGTTTGGAACAAGGGCTGTGCCACGTAAACGCTTTTCAGGCAGTCCATCCAGAATCGGCCCGCTTTGCAAAGGTTAAAAGGCTAGGGCCATTTCGCTTACGATGACTGCTATGGTCTCTGGGGGAATTTTGAGGGGGGGGGGGGGTAGTTTTATTCACCTGGCCAAGAGCAGGACGTCTGTCCGGTCACTGCCATCGCCGAGGAGAATTACAAAAAAGAGTGATTACCCAGTGACAAAGCGTAACGATCGGTGTTCTACAGTAACTGAAAAAACAGACTCTCTGTGTGTTTTTCCTGGCAGACTACGGGGGTGCCGTTTTTTTTTTTCCACGATGCCCATAAATTCGAGGCGTCCGACGCGGTGACTGCGTACTCGCCTCCCACCGCAGGCGTCCGGGCCACGGCCCATGAGGACTCTTCCTGGTACTGTTTGTGTTTCCATCCCAAGTGGAACGACGCAAAAAGAAAACACTGCGAGCGGAGTGGATTTACAAGACGATTCAGGGCTGTCGTCATGTTAAAGGTTTCATTCAAACTCTTTTAGTGATTTCTTTGTTTTGTTTTTTTTTGACTGGAGGTCAATCGGAGAGAATGTCACATTAAACCAGGTCCAAACAAGCACCTCCTTAACGCCCACTTGGGATCAGCATCATCATTTTGAAATGAGATTTAATTAACCTTTATTTTCCATTTATACCAGTACCTTGGAATGTGATTGTTTTTGTAGATGCCATCTTGCTCTCCTTTTTTAAAGTCATGCACACACATACAGAGGTAAGGGTGAAGCCCGAGATCCATCCAGCATGCCTGTAGCATTTTTGGGGGGGTGAGGGGGTTAAGGACCGTATTAAGGTACTCAGCGGAGATGCGGAAATTCTGTCAAATAACCTTCTGATTGCAGGCACAAAGGCCTAACTAACTGGGCCACCCACTCTCTTCCCACCCAACAAATTAATGTAGCAAAATATTTTTACAAATAACACACCAAGCAGCAGCCCGCATACATAAACATGCTTACCACAGACGACCCCATAAACACCTATAGGTTATCCTTTCATTTCACTTAAACGACTTAAATGACACCTTCGCCTAGATCTAAAGTGGAGATTACTCTTCCAGCTAGACCCGATCATGGGATTAGAGTCCGCAGGGCTTTCGGGAACTAATGGGTATTGATTGCATGAAGCCCACATGATGCCTGGCTCTTCCTGAAACAAGGATGTGCTGTTTTCAGGCTCCATTTAAGGGCCTTTCTTCCAGCTGTGCTCGGCCTGATATCCTGATAAAAACACGGCCGTGGGTGTTTTGAGGGGACAGAAACAGTCAGCAGTTTCTTCAACAATATTTACTTATTATTGGTTGCTTGTTGCTGCCGCTGCTTCTTACATTGGTTCAAGAATAACATTGGCGCATGAATGGAAAGTGCTTTTCTGTCAGCTGAGGAATGGTACCTGCCTTTTGCTCCAAAGCGACATATAAAAGGGGAGAAATCTTTCACTTTTCCTGCTAGTGTCGGACAGAATCCTGCTCAAATCACCTGCATGGTCACCCGCCAGATACTGGCACTGCTTCACATGTGGCTCTACTCAAAACTGGGATTTAAAAGTTATTTATCACTGCTTTTGTCACCGAATTGTTACTCATAATACAACTGTTATTTCATGTTCTTTAATCGCTGCGCTTGGCATTTTTATTGCGACTTTTTATGGCTGTGAAATACTGGCAGGCTCTTGGGTCTTGTATTCTTGCCCCGGTGTGGACTGTGTCGTTGTCCCAGCATTGGTGTTAGCAGAGTGATGCTCGTGTGGTCATTTGGGATCGTCAGTATGATCTCTCTGAGCAAGTGGGTCCCTCCCAGCAGGCCGCCTCCTGGTGGACGAGTGTCAGATTTTCACACTTTGTGGAGGAAAACTGATTCGCCTTGTGCAGCTGTAACAAAGAGCAGGATAGGCTGGAGCAAATCAAATTGTGCCTGTGATGCCATTTTGCATCTTTCAGAGCTGTCAGTCCCAGCTGGTGTTTGGTTCCTAGTGCAGTGGTTTGTTCTCAGTGCAGTGGCTGGTTCCCCGTGCAGTTCCTGGTTCTCAGTGCCAGGTTTTGTTCCCCGTGCAGTGCTTTGTTTCCCAGTGCAGTACCTGGTTCTCAGTGCAGTACCTGGTTCTCAGTGCAGTGGTTGGTTCTCACTACTGTGCCTGGTTCTCAGTGGAGTGGTTGGTTCTCACTGCTGTGCCTGGTTCTCAGTGGAGTGGTTGGTTCTCACTGCTGTGCCTGGTTCTCACTGTAGTAGTTGGTTCTCGCTGCTGTGCCTGGTTCTCAGTTCAGTGGTTGGTTCTCACTGCTGTGCCTGGTTCTCAGTGCAGTGGTTGGTTCTCACTGCTGTGCCTGGTTCTCACTGCAGTACCTGGTTCTCAGTGCAGTGGTTGGTTCTCACTGCTGTGCCTGGTTCTCAGTGCCAGGTTTTGTTCCCCGTGCAGTGCTTTGTTTCCCAGTGCAGTACCTGGTTCTCAGTGCAGTGGTTGGTTCTCACTGCTGTGCCTGGTTCTCAGTGCAGTGGTGGGTTCTCACTGCTGTGCCTGGTTCTCAGTGCAGTGGTGGGTCTTCCACATACATGAGCATGGGCCCTGAGCTTGTGACACTCTTCATTCTGTCTGCTAAGCCACAAAACAAATTAAACATGATTAATCATTGACTGACAGCACAAGACACTTTAAATGGCCCCCTGTCTAAGCCTTTGTGGTTCTTTGCCTGTCCTCCTATATGCATGGACCAGGTCTGTACCCATGGCAACAGTCACAGAAGCACAAAGAAGTTTGAGCCACTTCCCTGTGGAGCAGAAGGTCCCTCTGAGTGCTTTACCCACTAACCCACCCAGCAGAGTAAGACTAACATTCCTAACCTGGCTCAACCCAGCAGAGTAAAACTAACAGTCTTAACCTAAGCAAAGCCAGATGGGTAACCCTAACACTCTTAACTTGACTCAACAAAGCAAGTCAGTGTAAGACCCCTGGCCTGACCTGGGGCAGTTTGTCCCGATTCCCATTTGAGTCGATCTGCCTGATGGGGCCACATTCAGCAGGAGTAACACTGAGGCCCCAACGTTTTTACTGCCCGAAAGAAGCGGCTGATCTTCCGGAGGGATCGTGTGGGAAGCCTGAGGGTTACACCTGGGAGTTATGTGGGGCTGATTGGCACTTTTAGGAGTGAATAAAAACACCGTTCTTTTGGGGGCGGCTGTGATCATGTGACCCGTGAAGAGCAGAATGGCGGTGAACTTTCCACTCTCTCATGGGGGGCGGGTGTGGAGGAAACCACTGAAATCCACGGGGGGGAAACGGCATCCTGCGTTGATGGACTTCCAGCGGCCGGGTGGAGAGGGCCCGGCCAGATCAGGTTACCGCAGCTGGTGTGGTTACTACTCCCGCGCGATACCTGGGGGCAGAAGAACAAGGCAGAGGCCAAGGAGCTGCTGCACGGGTCACGGCTCCCAGTCTGGCCATACACGCCAACGTCTGTAGTCACAGGAAGCCGCTTTCATCACTGTGCTGCGTGCAAGGCAGACGGGGCTGCACAGCTCACTCATTAGCAGCAGACTGCGGTTATGACTGCGTAGTGCAGAGCAGGAGAGATAGCAGGCCTCTCTGACTGCGCAGTGCAGACAGCTGAATATGCAGGGCTCTCTGACTACAATGCAGACAGATAAATTTACAGGGCTCTCTGACTGCACAGTGCAGACAGGATAGTTTTCAGGGCTGTCTGTCTGCACTGTGCAGACAGGTACTGCTGCAGGTTTCACTGACTGCAATGTGCACACAGATAAATCTGCAGGGCTCTCTGACTGCACTGCAGAGCAGCAAGAACTGTGGGACTGCACAGAGTTTAGTGCACTGCAGACAGGGAGCTCCCTGCCAGGGTGATGGATGGGGTCCTGTGAAGCCCCGAAAGCACATCTGTGTTGAGTACGGCAGGCGGCACAGAAAGGGCACACGTTAGATCCCCTCTCCTGATTTAGTGCCTCCCATATTGAAACCTTGTGACCGCGGTTCATCCGTTATTCCCTGGAAAGCTGCATTGGAATGCAGAGCCTTTCGAACCTGTCCCACTCTAAAGGTCACTTCTATCAGGAGGGAGACCCTGAAGCCGGCTTAGGTTCTGCCGGCACTCCTCCTCACTAAATCTTTTATTACGGCGCCCCCCGCAGCACAGGAGGGCTCAGCGTTTAACCTCAGCCATGCAAGCAAGAGTTGGCGCTGTCAGAAAAGCAGGGCGCTTCACGAGCGATCAAACGGTCAAACAGGATGGGAGGAGAGCATTTTCCCCCCGCGGCGTGCGGCATGCGCTGAAACCTGCGCCTCGATGTTCGTGGGCGGGAAAGTCAAACAAGGCAGCAAAAATTCAAATGAAAGGAGAAAAGTGCTGGCTAATTACTCCAAGCGGGTGCCACGTGCGCTGACGGGCCAGAAGGGCCCCGTTTAATCACGGCACCTTTCTGCACAAGTTGGAGACGGGTCCGTCCTCTTGGGGGCGCCGCTCCACTCATTCCTCCATGAGAAGGAGAGTAACAGGGCCCTGGAAAGACCTTCTGGGGGTGCGAGGGAGGCGACCCTGGGAGCAGAGTGCTGCCAGTCGCCGCAAGGCTGGAGGAACCAAACACCTACACAGCGGGGACCTTCTGCAGAGAGAAACAGCCTGTTCCAGCCTCCCTCCTCTTTGCCTTGCTGTTCGTTTCCATCATTAAGCATATATGTATGTGTGTATGTGTGTGTGTGCGCATGTGTGCGTTTGGCTCCGCATTTTAGTTCAGTGTGTACACCTGTGCATATGTTTGTCTGTAGGTGTGTGTGTGTGCGTGTGTGTGTGCGCTACCTCTGGGATGTCTCCACAAGGCTGATGCCTTTCCTACAACTTCCTGTGCTTTCAACTAAAATAAACCAAAGCAGAATTGCTTTTTTTTTTGTGCTGAGGGATGATTAGTTACTGTGAAAAAGCCGTCACAGTACAGACCATTGCAGCTGTGCGCGCATTTCCTGCTACTGCTTCTGTGTCCCTATGATTTTAAAAAAATTGTCTCCTCTGTGTTTGTGTGTGTGTGTGTGTGTGTGCGTGTGATGGCAGCTGAGCCATGCTAATGAGGCATGCTATTAGAACCCATTTCTCCCAGTAATTAGCCCGGGAGGTGTTGTGTCCCCTCCCAAAGACCCTCCTGATCTGCTAATTTAATCTTTGGTCTCAAACAGACCGGCGGCAGCCAAACCAGAGCCCAGCTAACCCAGATATATGGGACGGTGGTTAATTTGATTTGGCCGCGCGCTGCAGTGCGGAGGTACGCAGCCGCACGTGGGAGAGGCAAGGAGGGGGATGTGACCGGGAGCTCCTGCTGATTCTCCCTGCAGCCCGATAATGTTATAGAAAGAATGCCGAAATCTGAAAACAACCATCTATCCAGAGAGGGGCATTCCTTGCGATCTGCGAACAGGAGGGAATGGAGCAGACATCGGCAGGACCTGGACCTGCGCGCCAGTGGTCAGGAGGACAAGGCTGATGAGTGGATCCATTCCCAGCATTCTCTGCTCTGCTGTTGTGGCATCCATGTGGGTAATGCTGCCTTATCTGGGAAAAACCTGGAACTGAATGATTGGTTAGAGGGAATTTTTACTGTAAGGTGTTTTCTGAGAGATGATAAATCCTTCCTTTCTGGGGAAGATCAGAGGCGACTCTCCAGTCGGCACTAATTCAAGGCAAAGTGGCACACGGAGGTGACACCCGTGAGCTTCATCTTGGCAGTAACACTGGCACAGCGGAGGGGTTGGGTGTTGCGGGGGGAACAAAGGGTGTGTGGTCACCCCTCCCTGGCTGTGACTCTCTCCTAACTAGCATTCTCCTTCCCAACTGCATTTTTGTACAATGTTAAAATCAGACACCATTGATTCATATATCCGAATGCTCTTGATTTTTACAGTGGAGGCGAATTTTGGCTGAAAAATCTGTTCGATATTTTTAATCTAACCTATTACATACATATTGATATTCGTGTTGTTGGTATAAATTCTCTTTAAAAATGTATGAATCCTTATGGCTCTGCTCTCTCTCTCTATATCTGCAGCCCTCTCTCTCTGCAGCCCCGTTGTCATAATGTCACACGGAATGACACTGCAAAGTCATGTTCTCTTCCTGTGTTTATTTTGGGGGCCTCTGCAGCGGGATGTGCTGGGGGGGGACCTAGGACAGCGGGCATCTCCATGCCCACACACATGTCACTTAGTTGCTCAGGCTGCCTGGGGTGTAGGAGGGGGACCAAGACACTGTGTGTTCGTGTTTTGCTGCGAGTATAGCCGTCTTTTATGGTGTCTGTCTCAAAACCCTAATTAAGCAGCAGGTAGGCTGACCTGCTGAGGCTACAGCCGACTACCTTCCTCGCTTCGGTTTTCGCTTTCTGCGGCGTTCCTTGCCGCAGAGGTTATTCGTATCCGGCTCAGATGTTTCCAGAATTCAATGGAGCTGGGAGCTTTGCGCAGAAAAAAACCCAGCAAAAAATCTCTCCGAGCCACTTGCCATATGTTTGTTCGGCGACGCGGTTCCACGCTGACAGGTATGCGGGGAGTTTGCTAGTGAACCTGTCAGATTAGCGGGCGAGTCTCCGGAATGTTCCTCAGCGTCTCAGTGTAAGAGAGACGCCCCACGCTCAGCTGCTCCTCAGGGCAAGAAGAAAACACCGGAAGATCAACTTGATGTCACGGCGACGCCAGCAACTGAGTACCGTCGTATCAAAGGCACCGACTTGAGATGGATCAGACTGCCGGTGGAGTGAATGGTCGTAGTGATTTGGCCGGATTATTCCAGAAAAGATATCACACAAAGACCAATGATGCTTGAAGCTCTTCTACTCTTTGTCTCTGCGTGGAGATTAACAGAGGCGCGGTGCCGAGGCAGGGGGGTCGACCAGCAGCATGTTTGTCACAGCCGGTCGTCAAGGGAGCCACCAGTAATCGAGGACAACGTCACAGACTCATCAAAGCTGACAGCATGATTAGTCAAAAGTTTAATGCGCAAAGGCTGTTTTGGTGCATTTCGGAAACACAAAATGCTTGTATGTATCTAGAGTGTCAATGCTGAGGCAGACACTCACACATCTGGGGACCTCCTTCCCAGCAGAGAGCCAGTGTACCCAGTAAAGCCCTGCATGACATCTCATAAACCTCTCAGCAGGTGGCGGATCCCACCTGGGGGGTTGGGGTGGGGGCGTTGGGGTCCCTCTCCAGGTCTTGCCCTCCTCTCCTCGGGCCCAAAATGTTTAGTGAGACAGCTGGTTCCCATCGGGGGGATCCCAACTTCAAGGCAGCGGGGGGGGGGGGGG
>JAODKF010000046.1:6018828-6037390 GCA_026779585.1 Mormyrus proboscirostris | reverse complement strand
ATGCGAAAATGAATGGCAGCCCCCCCCAGAGTCCGCTCTTTGAGAGGCCTTCAGAAGATTAACAGTGTAAAGGATGCAAACTGGGTGGAAAAAAAAGCCTGTTATGTTACAAGGCATCTGAGAGCCCCCCTAAAACGTGAGGCGCTGCTCGTTTCGGCCCCAAGACAAAGGGGCACTTGTCCGGTTTCACGTGGACAGCTCCGCCGTAAAACACGCTTTTCCACCTCTCGGCGATTCCAGCTGACACACACATGAGAGTCCGGGCCTCACAGAGGCGCCTGTTTTTCCGTCGTGATGCGATCTTTGGGTCCGCCGGCCTTGCTGCATAGGGGGCGCCGTTGTGGTGCCTATGTGTCAGTCGTTTTGGGTGGGGCACCTTTCACGTTACACGATACCCCAGTCTCAGGACATGCCCGGGAGCTTTTGTGCCACTAGAAATCCCCGACTCCCCCCTGCCTTATCCAGTCTGGTCTGCATCTCGGTAACTCAGGTCTTCATACGATTTTTAAGTTTGTAAATAAACAGCATGAATCTCATCTAATGGGACATTTTACATTTTAATGAGGGATAATGTGGGGGCGTGCTGCATCAGGACCGGCTGGGGGTGAGGGGGGGGTTTCAGATCTGCCGCCTGTTTCCTTAGCAGAGTTTTCCAAAAATCAGAGCACTTCACATAGCCAGAGGTTCTCCCAAAGCATGGTCTCGGACCTGCCTTCCTTTAACCTGCCTGATATCACAGTGCTGCCATCTTGGAGAGGAAAAAAGTGGATCGGACAGGAGGGGTGTGTGATAAGACTTTCTGAATTTCGGCTTTGGCCCGGGACACTGTTTTCACGTTGGCACAGTGAGGGTCGGCCTGAATGCGGATCCTGTTCAGATGAAACCGTCTCCTAAGGTGCTCATGGCCGCACACGCCCAGGCCCACGCGTCCTGCCCGGAACAAAGGCAGGTTATTCAGCGACACCTGATACACTGAGTGCCACTGGCAGTGTGCATTAGCTTTTGAATCTTTCGGGGCCTCAGGGGAAGGGGGGGTCGGTGGGGACACGCAGTCTGCAGCGCCTTCCCAAACGAGACACTACAGAATAGGCCTAAAATAGCTAAGGGGCCAAGCTTGTTACCAAAAGTTCTGGCATTCAGATCCTGTCACGGGCACTGCTGTTGTACCACATAGCATGGTCATTCACCTGGAAAGAAAAAACGCGAGTAGCTGCATGAACCTCTTGGGGTGAAAATGCCTTCAACAGCATCATGTAAATAATGAAACCGAAATGCATGCGGAAGGGGGGGTGTTACAGGAACCTGGAGGGTATTGAAGGATGGAGAGGTGTGGAGGGACAGGCTCAAGAGGAGATGCAGAAAGCGGTGAAAGCTATGTTAGACCACGGATCCTCGCGGCGCTGCCTGTCCACTGGCCGCCGGTCCCCTGGCGCCGCCTCCAGCCGCCTCTCATATCCGTCTCCCTGGACGCGACGGCCACTTTGATACATCTAATCTGTTTAGTGAAGGAAATCCAGAGGACGGTCTGCCTTTGATGCCCCCCTGGCAGCCCGGCCGGGAAGAAACAGAGAGAAATATTCAGCAGTCGGGGGTCCCTGCACAGCCGTGGCTGGTCGGTAGCTCACCACGCACGTGTTCACCTGCTGGGCACAGCATGTCCGTGCAGGCCGCACCCAGTGGGTATAGCTTGGGAGGGAACTTGGAGAGAGTGAGCTCCCAGAATCCTTTGCCCACATATGTTAAATGTTTGTAGTGATACCTTATTTGCTCATAGTCTGCAGATTCTCATAGCTGGCAGTATGGCTGAGGTGCTGAGCGGGTAGTATCGAGTTTATTTAAGGAGTGGGACTCGCGAATGAAGGTCACTGGGTTTGAATCTCAGGAGGGGAAATGGAACCTCTTTGCTGGTCTGAAACAACCTACAGATGTCATTTTTGGGCTAATATATTTTCAGGAATAAATTTAGTGTATTAAGTAGGGCACTGTATTATTATCTAAAACCTACCCAAAGAGTGTCCTGTATTCTCCCTGCAGTGGAGGGTGATACATGAATAATCCTTATGGTGTGGCGCACAGGACTGGCCAATTATCAGGTCGAAATGAGCCGTTTAGCCGCACGCAGCCAACTGGGAGGCGGTTTGTTCCTCCGTACGGAAGTCGCCCTTTTGACTGTGAAACGATAGAAGGAAGTTTGCTGTCATCGTTGAGGATGTTTCCTGATTTGTAGGCCACGCTTTGGCCAAGCGACGTGTTCCCACCCGGCCACAGACGCTGAAGCGGACACTTGAAAACGGGATTGTCTTACAGCCCCCAAAAAGAGAAAGAAAACAGGAAAGCTCAGAGTCACATTTGGGACAGGGCAGAGGAAGACCGGCAGGGTCCTTCCCGTGGTCGGTGCCTCTGAAAAGGGGCAGAGCTGCTCTCTCTCGCACTTGTCCCCGTGCGTCGCCCTCGGGTTTCCGTTTCTATTCCTGTTCTCTTTCCGGGGCCGTAACACAATTCTGTGCAGGTTTAAGGTGTTCCTGACCACTCCCCTCGCACCTCAGCCCAGACTGCTTGGCAGCAGCAGAGAGGAAAGAGGCCACAGCAACCCCTGCTGGCCGGGGCTGGCACTGTCAAGCCCTGATGAAGTGGCCTTCACCATTTACTTGGGTCAGCTTTCTTTCACTCCCAGAATAACTGTCCCTCGCTTTTTTCTCTTTCTATTCTTTTTTCTGTTTTCCTTTCTTCCTCTGTCTTTCTTGACTACACTAAAGCTTCTTTGAGCATTAGCTCCTGCTGAAGATCCCCTACTCCCCTCCTGGGTGTCATTCTCCCAGCAGCGGACACACCAGCCACACTGGATTGTGGCACGGATCCCTGGGTGACCAATAGAAAATCCCCCCAAAACTGTTCCCGCACAGTGGGGTGTCATTTCGGTGGATTTATTTGAAAGAGGGAGGGGCGCATATATAATAAGTTTAGGACTCGCACCCGGAAGAGCAGCAGAAAGTTGGGGAGGAGCAGGGCATTCTGGGCCAGGGATAACTGGGAAGGTCCCTTGGAATTTCATCTTCTCTCACAGCATGAGAAAATCCCTAAAAGGCGGTTTGCCACTGCATGTTTGAGATGCGCTGATGCTGATCAGGTACGCCCCCCCCCCCCCCCACAGCTATGGGCCGGATGGCTGGGGCCGCAGGCAGAGGAAGGTGGGTCTAGAGTGGAGTTGAAACCCCACAGCTATGAGGAGGGCTTAGGCCAGTGGTGTACACAGGCGTGGGGCTACAGGGGCACTGTCTCCAGGTGAAAGCTGATTGGCCCCTGAAGTGTCCCCTCTCCTGTCACTCACTGATTCTAAACACATCATTGGCTAATGAAAAGATTGGCTCCTCTGAATGAATTATTGCCTGTGAGTTATGGCCCCGCACTATATATAAAAAAAAAAACGGCTCAGGTAGCCAGAATTAGCCAACAGGGGGCGTCTTGGCGTGCACACCGGAGTAAGCCCCACCTCTCAGCCCTCGCAGCTGGGACTGAGTGTGTGCATTGGGGCACGAGACCTGCCAGCAGGGCAATTAATCAAAAGTGGGAAAGGGTCACGCGTCCGCAAGGACGAAGAGGATGGTGTATGGCACTGGTTTGCTGACTGTAACTGGATTTTTGCTGGTTTGTTGTAGTGAACAATAAAGCATTTCTGGTTAGATGTGTCATAGATTAGAGGTTCTAAGGAGGCACCTGCAGGGGGGGTTGCAGTAATGACAGCTACTGTCATGAACCCTCCACAATTCCTACTTTGGGTGGCATGAGTTTGACATAGAAGGGGATTCTTGGTGTCACTTTCCCCAAGTCCACAGTGACACAAAAAACCTGCCCACACGCACCATCCCAGACGCCCATTTCTATCAGGAGGCGGTGGGGGATGTCGTACGGTAAGAGGAAGGGAGGAAATGGGGCAGAGGGTACGGAACGCCAAGCGAAGGAACCAGCTACTGATGAGAGATAATTGTTTCGGAGACGACCAGGCACGTCTTCACTTACCTCTTATTTTCATTGAGTCTCACTCATTTGCTTTTCATTTTTGGGTTATCAGAACTCTCCTGAAACATTAGGGGTCTTTTATTGTGTTTTTTTTTGTTTTTATTTTTTGTTGTTGTTTGTTTGTCTGTGTGTAATGGACCATGAGTCTGTAAATAAAATAAATAATAATTATGTAAAGCACCTCTGAACACCTCAAACATACGTAAAGGTTGGTACTTCACCATTTTGTTAGTCCGGTTGGTGCTGATTTCACATCGTTCTGCCTGGAACACGCCCAGTTCAGGGCTGATCCCACAACATTCCGACTAACACCACCATTAGCTAAGACTTAAGGCTTTTGAACGCCGCATTCGGGTCGAGTTCCCGCTGTTCCGAATCCGATACCCTGTCATGCTTGTTGACGACGTTTCCGGCAGTTACTGTGATGCGTCTGTGAACGGCAGGAAATTTGAATGTAAACAGCTTTTAATGACGGTGTGAGCTGGTGAACCGCGTGCGCTGTGGAGCCTCACCGAGGCTTCGAGGGACAGCGTTCGGCGTACAAAGCCGCTGCCTCCGTGCCCCGCAGCACAAACAGTGAGGCCCGCAGCGCGAACTGCCAGACAGCATCTTTAAACCCTCTGCCTCCTCATTCCCATCTTTATTTTTGTTTAACTGAACTTTTGGTGACCCCCACATAGGGACTCGTGGAGTTGTGTCAGCCTTGTGCAGACCCACAAGTGCAGGTGGTGGGAAGGGCCTTCAAAACATTTAGTCTCCTTCAAGTTCATATTGGATGTGGTCTTTATCGTCTCTGGGATTGGAAAGAGGGCGGGGGGGGGTTACTCAGCATTCCTGTGGCTGTTGGTTTTACCCCCTTGAGACTGTGTGACAGACTTCCTCAACTGCAGAGCACCATGTGTTTGCGCTCTTTAACCAGTACGCCCCTACTGGCTACAGTGTGCATTACAGCTCTTGCGTTTTGACTTACCTAGAGAGCCATTATTTTTATTATCTGGGTCCCGGGTCCAGGATCTGCCTTGGTTCAGGCTGCCCTGTTTCACCTGGAGCCTGTAGTTTGGCATGGGGCGTTGTGAGAATTATCTTCTACAGAAGAACAAAGCAAAACAAAATCAAATGGCAGGGAGACCGAGCAGGAAGGAAGGAGATGTGTCCAACTGAAAGAAGGCAACATCGCCTGAGATGGTTTTGATGCCAGGATGTTTGCCTGTCTCTCAAAGCGCTGATCGATTTGCTGTTACGTTGCATCATTTCCCCCAGTACCGCTCAAGAAGGAAGCTCACAGCTTGACAAAGCAGAACCCAGCAGGCCAGGATTCCCTGCTTAATTACCCCATCGGAGGAAGTATGGAGAGACACGGGTTTGGCTTTTCTGAAGCACGTACACGGGACAGGAGCAGTCCAGCTGTGATGTGCCTTTTCAAAAACCCCGAATGGCGTGGGTGCAGGTGACAGCGGGTGATATTTTGCCTGCCCTCGGTGGAGCAGCTCACAGGATAGTTGGAGATCCTCAGGAATGAAGAGCATCCAGTTTTTACCATTTTCCTGTTCCCTGTCCCCCACCTTCCAAATTGGTGGCCTGACTACAGGATAGTGATGGTGTCCCCTGGGTCACATGGACACCTTGACGCACTCCCACATGCTGTAAAGTAACCTTACCCCCCTCCATACTTCATTATTAAACAGTCAGGGAAACCATTTCTTTTGACCTTTTTGTCAGTAGTCATTTGTTTGTCCTATAACTGGAAATCAGTGTACCCGCCACATCTTCTGTTTCAGATGCAGGGTGATAATGTTTAAAAAGAATGAGTCTGCAGATGTCATATACAGTGACATTATTCATCATGTTGTTATGTGGCCTTTGCCACAAACATCCTGCACGCTTCAAAAAAAACCCAAAATGCTTGCATTTACCAGTAGAGGACGGGAAGTTAATCCTGCGAGGGCTGCATCGTGAAAAGAGGATTCCTTGCTGCTTAGAGGTAAACTTTTCCAGAATTCCCACCTAGACTGATTCTCGAATCTCCACGGAGTTGCCTGAACACAAAAGGAGGTTGATCCGTTGGAGTAAAGTGTGGTACCGTGTCTCACGTACCCGGTGTGTGAATAATGGATTATGTTCTGAGGGGTGACAGGGTGGGATGGG
This sequence comes from Mormyrus proboscirostris, assembly GCA_026779585.1. Lineage (NCBI taxonomy): Eukaryota > Metazoa > Chordata > Actinopteri > Osteoglossiformes > Mormyridae > Mormyrus > Mormyrus proboscirostris. The sequence goes on along the minus strand of JAODKF010000046.1, from coordinate 6,031,228 downwards.
AGAGGTGCTTATCCCGGCTAAGATGGCGTGAACTCTCTGAGCCAGGACCTCTGAGACTGCCCTGCTTTTTATATCTAACCCTTCAGTAACCTTTCCACACTGCAGTCGATCTCTTCACTCTAACCACGTGCCCCCATGCTAAGCCACGCCCACCGAACGCTACACCACGGAGATCGAGGTGTGATTTAGATCAGGGTGCCTTGATCCATGTTCTTCTCTCCTCACATGCTTCCATCAAGGTCTCCCTGAACCTGGAAGCCAAGCATTCAGTGTGTGGAAGACCTACCAGAGACAGCCACCTTCTAAAATTCTCCCTAATGAATGTGACCTAAAAATGTTTCTTCCAGCCTGTCAGAGAATAAAGGCTGAATTTTAACTTCCCAGACTAAACAGGCGGCTCCCCTCTCAGATGGTTCTTTACACACCGATGTCAACAACTATTGTTCATCCCATTACCTCTGTTTGCACGATTTGACAGGAGCCTCAGAGACAAACCAGTCGAGTGAATAAAATGTAAATTATTCAGTTTACCTAGTCCTGTCTACTAAGCCAAAAGCCTTTTGTAAGCCTGTTGACAGGGTATTTTGAATTAAGTTACATGTGCAGGGGTAACACTTGCGCTCATAGGAGTTTTACTTATGCAAAAAATGTTCTAAGGGCAGAAGGATAAATGATTGGTTCAGGGGAGATAAGCAATCACATTGTAGAGGAGGTGGGATCAACCAATCAGATGTCTTGGTCCCACCTTCTCTAGTTGCCAGGACCCACCTCCTCTGCAATCTGATTGGTTATCTCCCTGAACCAATCATTTATCTTTCTGCACGCAGAACATTTTTGTGTAAATAAAGATCCCGCAAACAACACAAGCACACCCTACCAGGATTCGAACCCAGAGCCATTTTTTGTGTGTTCCTGGCCCCCTTTTGTCCCCCCAAATGGCTGGATCAATACCAATGTAGGTCTCTCACGCAATCATTTTCTCCCCATTATTCTTTGGTGATTTTTTCATTTTTTTCTGAACAAGCGGAGGGTGGGAAGGCAGTAGCAATAGTACCCCTGGAGTAATTTTTTTTAAGTAATCGGACCCGTAACATTTACTTTCTGTTCTTGTCAGTAGCCTTTAAACCCTTATAGCTGTTAAGATTGTTAGGAAATTTGTAGGGAAATCTAGAAAAATGTTTCAGGTCTCGTGTTGAGAAAAGATTTTCTTTTTTACGGGCTGCCAAAGGGCACCTAAGGGATTGAGCGGCGGTTCTGTCAGGACCCGTTGACGGCGATAAATGAAGACGGCATCACCGGAGAACATGGACTGCCGACTGACAGAGGTGTGTCTCCATATTGATTCCGCCCCCATGCCGTGGATTGTGGGGGCAGCCCACCGTGTGCAGGATCTGAGCTGGCAGAGGCTCATTACGGTCTCCTTTTGACCTTACCCCACAGAAGCACGCCTCACACCCCCATGAGGATCCTTACCCTCATGCCGCCACGTCCAACTCCATTATCACCTCCAGAAGTGTGGGGCCTTAATGGAAAGAGCAGAAGGGCGGCTGAATATTTGCCTGTTAATATTTAATACCTCATGTGCTTCTGCGTCTTCTTCTGGCCCTGGGAGTCACCCCTTCAGCCATCTCATTTTTTTTCGGAGGTGTGTCGAGGTGTTAAATGCTCCTGTCGGCCGTTTCTCATTTTGATCGTTTCATTATGTCAGGTAAACAGCTCGCGTTGACGGCTAGAACCCGGGGACTGGGCCTCTTTGAAGTACCATCTGTCCGTCTTGGTGTGGTGTATCTTTTTTAGTACCATGGTTACTTGAGCCGAGTCACCACGAGTGGTCAGATTGTGGCGTCAGTAGTGATCTGGGACAAATCCAATGATGGTGGGCAGGGCCTGGAGGATGGGGTCTTAAGGAGGACCGAAGCGGCGCGTGACACCATGGTGACGTGCAACTCCCCACGGGCAAGCTTCTCCAGCTATCTTCAGCTATGTAAATGTGCTCAGAGAGCCAATGAAGAATTATAAATTAGAATTCATGTTGACTAATGATGGAAATCACAATTTGATTTGTTTCTTTTTAGTTTGCTCAAATTCACATTTCCTGATTTATTCACTTATAACAAACACCCCCTTTAATTATTTTTAGCCAGGTGGGGGAGGGCTCCTTTTGAAAAATTTTCCATCAATCATTCTTTGTTAATGAAAAAAGGGTGTGTCTGTCTCAAGTTGCACTGTGTGGCTCACGACCTCATTCCTGGATTATAACACTCTCGGTGAATGAACTGAGCAAATCAGTGCAGAAACTGATATAATTTCTTTCAAGATTACTTCATAATGAGCGAATCGTTCATGGACGACATGAGCCTAATGTTGACAATCCCCAAAGCACCGGCCATATTCTAGCTATCGGAAGTCGTTTGGCAGATAGCTGTAATGTCCTGCTGCTTAATGATGGGGAGACACTGTAGACCGCTCCGTGAAAGCGGTGCTGTCCTGTTCTGTTCACTGCTCTGGGGCGTCAGTAGGGAGACCAGGAGCACAGTGTGACTCTACTCGGCCTACGCCGTCTTTAACAGGAGACGCGGTAAGCTGATCAAAGATGTCTGCCGACAGCGCTCTGTTGGTGCGTCACACTAAACAGGCCCTGCGCTGCCAGAGAATAACTCATATAACCTCCTGACAGGACACTTTCATCTCTCCTCCTGGGCTTCTCAGCCCAATATCTGCTCTTTATTTGATTTCTTTTATTTTCCTGGCAAACAACATTTTTTTGCAGCAGGGCTTACAAATTTATTAGCTTTTTATAGAGCATAGTTTTTTTTACAGAAGCATCTTGGGTTCTCGAGCTATGGTATTGTATGGTATACTTTGTTGGTCCCAGGGGGGGAAATGATTTAGTCTGGTATTATCAATTCCCCTTCCCCTACTAGGAGGGCGGGGAGGTTTTGAGACAGCCGGCTTGGGGGAGTCCCTTGTACATGAAAACCGCCTTCATAAGCAGATCTGCTTCGGTGCCCTGCTGTCGTGCTGTCTTCTACGCTTAATACCCCACCTGAACCTTCAGGAATGCGTCTTTATTGTTGTGTAAAGTAATACAGTCGTTTGCATGCTTTTGACAAATAACTGCCATGAAATTTTTCTCTGTGGGTGGAAGGGAACTGAAGGACACTGGGTATGCAGTATTTCACAGACTGTAATGCAGGATGTGAGTACTATACAGATGGTAATGTGGGATAAGAGTACCTCACAGATGGTAAACTGAGATGCCAGTACTGCACAGACTATAACACAGGATGTGAGTACTATGCAGATCATAGAGCATGATGCGAGTTCAGTACACAACAAAAGGCAGGATGTAAGTACTGTGCAGACTGTAACGCAGGATGTGAGTACTGTGCAGACCGTAACATAGGATATGAGTGCTGCACAGACTATAATGCAGCATGCGAGTATTGTGCAGACTATAACGTAGGATGTGAGCACTGCGCAGACCGTATTGCAAGATGTAAGTACTGTGCAGACCATAACAAGGGATGTGAATACTGCACAGACTGCAACACAGAATGTGAGTACTGTGCAGACCACAACACAGAATGTGAGTACTGCACAGACCATAATGCAGGATGTGAGCACTGTGCAGACCATAAGACAGGATGTGAGGACTGCACAGACCCCGGGAATGTGACTGCCATGCAGACTGCACTGAAAGTTTCCCATCCGGTGTTGAATCGGCCCTGGGTGATGAGTCACCTGTCTTCTCCATACAATTTAGGGAAAATGGAGCTGAGTTTATTAGCTAAAAAGCCACTTCTGTGGGCGAAGGCGTTTCAGTGTGTTTGCCGGCTAGTCAACGAGGCTGCCAGCTCACGTTACACTGCCACAAGCAGCCTTTCGATGGCCTCAGGCCTCAGGGTGACCCGTCCCTTAGTGCTGTGGCCGTGCCCATGTGACTCAGCGACCACCTGGAGGTACCATGCCGTTAGGAAAGCGCCCTCCCTCCATGTGTGGCCGGCGTTCGGTGTCACATTCCCTCCCCTCTCATCCCGACATGTGGCCAAATATGCTAAGCAGCTAAAGGTGTCTTTACAGGAGAAGCAAATTGATTTGTCACGTCGCTGACTTGATACATCAGATTTTATTTTAGCCTCTCCCTCCCCTCGTTTTTGTCTGTGTGGGCAGAAAAGTGTTGCATCTGTTCTGGAGGGGTGATTTGTCAAAGTCAGCTGTAGAGGCTCGTATGTAATCTGCCGGTCGCTCTGGGGTGTGTGAAGGCAGGGTGGGAGACGGGCCCCGGGAAGCCCCCGTGTCCCAATTTGCCGCGGTGCGTGTCATCCGCCAGACGTGACTGGGATGACACACTCGGGTCCTGCCTAATCCTGTTCTCCTTCCATTCCGATAAAGCGGCATGTGTGATATTATTACTCTTAATGCAATTCTGCTTTATGGTAATCCACGTCGTTGAAGGGGTATAATTGATGACTTAGCCTATGGGAGGGGCGCTAATGGAGTCCCCTGTCCCGTCATCGCCAGCTCTTCGTTGTGGGCTGGGAATTGGACGCTTGGTGGGGCGATGCGGCCGGGACACTCATTTAGGACAAAGAGCTGGCATCAAAAGCCAAAAACATCAGTGGCGTGCAATCCCTGTCCCAGAGTCGGCGCTGGCTCTGGGGGGCCACCACTGATGTCATTATGGGCGGCTCTTCCTGTGGTGCATTTTGAATGACGAGCATGGGGGGTCCACTCTGGCTCTTCTCTGCCCTGCTTTGCTGTGTGTAACAGCTCTGAGTTCAGCCCTGTTAAACCCCCCCTGGCTCCTTTGTGTGTCCTGTCCTCTCCATGGATACGAGTGGATACTTCGCTTCTTCATTCCCTGTTTCGGGCCATAAATAAAACCCTCATGGGTGGAGGGGGGGGGGTGCATGGAACCCTTCACGCACTTCCACGTCTCTGTTGCCTGGAGATTTTGACTCACAAAAGGACACGTATGAAATATAAAAGGGACCCCTTCCGCTTGCTGTCTCGCAGCTTAAACTTGACTCCCCCTTCTTAAACCGTGATCGATAGCCGGGACGCCTGCAGGCCACCTCCAGAATGGGCGTCCTACCTGTGCAGCATCGATCTCGCCGCGGTTACCGGGAGCGCGTGCTGAGCGTGTGGCTGCCGGAGACGGTGGTGCAGCCACTCTGCTCCTCAGCCCCCTTCCTGGAAAGTCTGACACGTTTCCCCACCCCAAACAAACAACGCCGAGGCACGTGTGCGAGCCCTGTGACACGGGGGCCCCCTGGGGGGGGTCATTCCGCTGTCTGTCTGAGCATGATCACTGGCTCTGTCGGTCTATGCATCTGACACCCTAATTAGTTGTCAGAGAATCATTTAATAAATTAACTTTGAAGTGCCTAAAGCTCTTGGCTTGGCTGTCCGTGGCAGCGTCTCCTATCCCATTCCTCAGAGACCCATAGACAGTCCACATTTTTGGTCCCTCTCAGCTCCCTGCCAGACACTCCACATTTTTGGGACGGTCTGGGAGGGAGCAAAAACATGGACTGTCTGTGGATCCCTGAAGACACGATTGGGAAACACTGTTCTATGGGATAGGGCAGCTTGTAGCTGACCTTAACAGCTTCCCCACAGGAGCAGATTTCACCTGCCCAAGTCAGCTAAAAACTTCCAGTCCGTGGCTGTAACAACAGAATGGAGCGGAAGCATCTTCTATGCGGATGAATAATGTAGGCCTCTGTCAGTATCAGTGTTGGACACGAGGAGATGTCCCACAGAGTTTACATTGCCCAAAAACATGGCTTTATTTGCAGGTCAGAAGGTGCCTTTTTTGCCTGAATAGCTTCCCCACTCCTGTCCTTGACTCTTTGCTCTGGCAAAATGAGAACCCCTTGATGGAAAAAGAGAAATTCTTTCAGAGAGTAACATCCTAGTTATGAGAGAGAAGCAAGAGGGAGTTCGTACAGGGAAGCCGTGTTCTTTAAATAAATTCTGCATGTTCCCAAGGCCTCCCACTGCAGGGTGTGTATGTGCGTGGGGGGGAGGATCTATATACCTGTGAGCTTATTTAGCAGCTCTGGGCTTTGACCATGGAGCTCTCCATCCCATAGGGCCAGCGTCCGTCACACAGCGAATCATAGATAAGGATGTGACATGGAGGAGAGGGCGAACAGGGAGAGAGAGAGAAAGAGCAAGAGACGGTCTCCGTGTTACTAGGGAAACGACGGCATTGCGGAAAGTGTGATACTCTGGTCCCGACAGCGCAATGAGAGCACTACATAGCAGCGCTGCAAACGAGCCCTCCTCCCCCATGTGACTAGCTGCGGAAGCTTTTCTGGCACGCCCAACTCAGATACTCCTGACCAATCAGAGCATACCATTCTGCGCTTCCTCCCTGACAATGCCCTCCAGGAAGGTGGGGCATGCAGGGCAGGCGGAGAGCATAGGGTAAACTGAGAGGATGGCAAGCACCTTTGTCAGCACGCACGCTCGCTGTTTTCTGGACGAAGAGGTGAGCGTGTCATAGGGGTGACTCCCGTGCCTCCGCCCTGCCGCCTTCTGCCGGTGACTCTACCTGCCGTCCACCTGTCTAATTACCGGCCCTCCAGGTAGAACCGGACAACAGCCACTGAAGCCCCACAGGTGGCGGCGAAAAATGCAACGATGCGCCGTGTCTGTTTCCGCACTTTTGTTCCCAGTTCACGGAGAGGTGAAATGTATCACTGTGCTTTATGAGATGTTACCACACACCAATCCAGGAGTAAATCAATTAGGGCTTGACAGCCCCCTGGATAACATACATACCCACTCCACAGAACTCCACCCCAGCTGTATCAAGACCTTTGAACCCCCCTCCACAAAATCCTCAGTAGGGTAGCTCCCACAGCGGTAGCTACATTCCTGAGAATGACTAGTCTTTCAGCTGCTGAAGTTGTATGATTCTCCCAGGCAGCAGGAATGGAGTCTAAGTGCGTAACGTGCACCATAACGTAGCAGTAGATCCTCGCTTTAGACGAGGTATTTATTGCATTTTGACAGGAGAAATTGAGACACCAGTAGGCCAACATGTGTTGAGGTCTTAACACTCCCTGCAGATGATGTTCAGCAGGGTGATCCTTTCATCCCTCTCTCTCTCTCCGCTTCTATTTTGGAGGAGATGAATGTAGCCGTGACAGACAGCGGCGGGCCCTGACGAAGGGTGACATTTTAAAGCGCCAGGGAAGGGGAGGGGGAGTCGTGTGCCTGCTCCTCTCTGAGTTGGAGGAGGTAGCACCGTTTGCCTCATCTAAGTTGTATGGAGCTCTTTCCCACAGAAAAGCAGAATTTATTTAGTAGCAGCAGCTGGCTTAAGTACTGGGCTGGAAGGTTTGTCGTCAGGTATGGTTCTGGAACTTGAACCAGAAAGCTTTTAGCCTGCCACGCCCCTCCGAATAAAAAAAATAAATAAATAACCAGTTCACTGAGTCTTCTACTGCAGAAGATATTAAAAGGTTTTTCAGAAATAAATATCAGTGTTTTCGTAAATAACTATTATTAATGGCGTTCGGTGGTGAGGTTTGAAATTGCGGCCGCAGACATTAGTGGAATCGTGCATCACGTGACTTCACCGTGCAAACCCGCCTAGGAACTCGGGGTACCGGTCTGCTGGGAAACCAGAGAACCACCTTATTATCGTGAGAATATGATGGACTGAGAGGAGTGTTGTTTTTTTGCGGGAGGGGGGCGCCAGTGTGGCGGCCCGTGACGTCTGTCTTTCGAGACTCTCGCGCCCCCCGCGGGTCCCGTTTCATCTGTCAGCGAGCCGTCAGTTCGGGACCGGCGGCGCCCGGCGACACTTAGGTGGGGGCTGCCTCATCCGGGGCGGGGCCCAGGGCGAGCTGCGGGGGTCATGCTTCAGAAGTGAGGAAGCGCTAACGAACTAAACCAGCTGCGGGCTGCCGGGAAGGACTGGCGGCAACGCCGCACCCCCCAGTGTTCGGGCTCTGCATGCCTCACGTAAAGACTCAGGAGTCAGAAATAACGAGCAAAGACTGAAGCACTGCGGGCGAGGAGTTTAATCGATTAATTTAGCAGGCGTTATAAAACGTCTTTTATGTTCTGCGATTAAAGCAAAATTGAGGGGAAAAAAAGCTACAAGTGATGACATTGTTCATTTAACTTTACTGCTCACTTTTACAATTAGTTTATAGGGTAGGCATAATGTTTAATTTCATTTTATCTGAAACGGTGCACTTCGGAATGTTAAAAGGTAGCTGGTTCACACTTTGCCGTGGTCCCGCCGCTCCGGCGTTAACGGTTCTTTTTGCTTGCCGGTTAAGGTGCGGCAGCGCGCAGGGGGCGCGCGGAGCATTTTTGCGCGTTTCGCAGATCGTGATGATAACGCGTCACTTAGGAGAATTGCAGCGCAAACACTGCGGGCGGAGGATCGATAGACGCCGAGTCCCCCGGGGAGATGTAAGCGATTACGCCGCGCTCTTTCCAGAGCCAGATTAGCGCCGTAGATTAGCTTCTGAATGAGCTACAGCTGTCAGAGGAAACTGCACTAAGTGATTTTTTTTCTTCTCAGGTGAAATAGCGGGGGGGGTCTGCTTCCCCTGTTTAAAATTCAGGGCCAAGTTCAGCCAGCGCGCGTGTTTTAATTACGACGTCAAGGCAGGGCATTAATAACTCGGGACAAGCAGGTAGTAATTTGCACATCTAGCCTTAACCCCAGCCTAATGTAGGGTCGGAAAAACATACCAAACCGGGATGAAAGGACATTGAAAAGTTGGGGGGGGTCACTGGGTGTGGAGCAGCAGCTAAATCCATCCATGCAAATGAGCTGGGGATACCAGATACCTTCCTACCGGGAGCGGGCATTTATATTTAGGGCAAGTCAATCACAGCCTGCTGCTGTATTTTCCATCCAAGTTAAAAGCCTGCTATCTGATTTAGCCTGTTTTTTTTTTTTCTTTAACTTAAGGACCCCCGCCCCTCCAGAATTTGTAACCCACAGGCGTTTGTATACAACACCAGCATTTCAACTGCCCTGTGACATGCACACCTCGTTCCTCTTCCCTGCCTGTTGAGCTGTGACCGCACCGGCAGTGGTATAGGTGCTTTTTTTTCCGGGTGGGGTATTTGGGCACCAGCTGGTCGGTATGCTGTTTTTATTTCCTTATTTCTTTTTATCCTCTCCCAATTTTTGGTCTGGTGTAATGTAGCAGAGAGTTCGGCGCACCGCTTAAAATTGCGTGGCCAAACGCAGCAGGCGTCCAGAACCGGGGATGAAAGGACGGCAGAGCAGGCACACACCTCACCGTCCTCCTCTGAAGATCACACCACGGGGAGGCCGACGGGGGTGTGAGCCATGGCAGGCTGCTGGGATTCCTGTGTCTTTAAACCTTAGTGTGGATGCGCATGCACCCTCTTGTGGTCTGGTGGGCCTGTGACCCGAAACACATGCCCCCATCCCTTTCATGTACGCCTCTCTCCTCTTACAGCCCACATTTAAAAGTTCTTTTTAATGCCTCTTCGGAGTGGACATATTTGAGACATAAGGCTGGCTTTGTGGCCATCCTCTTTTCTGTGGAAATTGTCTTTCATTGAGGAATGGCTGGTAGGGGGGAGGTTGGAATACCAAACATAAGACTTTTGGTGTAGGGGGGTGTCATTCTTTTGGACAGGGTGAATTGGGGGGGGGGACATTTTGATGTGCTTTCGTCGATGCGTAATTACCGCAGCTGGATGTTTCGTTCCTGCCTGCATTGTTCTCGTTGCATTCTGCGGCCATTGCGTGCAGGGTTACGATGGCGGGTTCTTGCCCACAGCCTGTCATGTGATCTCACCACGGCCAACCACAGGAGAGTCACACCTTCTGAAGTCTCTGGCCAGATACTACGCTGGGAGCTCAGCACTCTTGTTGCTGAGTTTGGTATGTCCGTGTGTGCCTGTGATCCCAGTTCGGATCCTTCGTCTCTTCCTCCTCAACCCGACACTCCATAATTTTTCTTACGTAGTCTCCTCACATCCCGTTTCCATTACATCAGCTGTGATCGCTGTGGCGACCCCGCCAGAGACGCCAGCTTCTCCGCGAGTTGTCTGTTGTTTGTTTTCCAGTGAGGACCTGCAGTGGTCTGCTGAATGCGTGCCAGCGTTAAATTAAAGGGCTTAAATCATCACCGTCTGCTCTCCGGTTTCACCCAGACGGGAGTGAACAGGTTAACTCATGCCTCGCTTTAATTAAATGCATTTCCGGGGTAGAAGGGGATCCCAGGCTGCAGGCTGAGGTCACGTGGGGGGGTGGAGAAGCTGGAAACTGCACAGACTGACACGCGTAGCTCGCCATACTGAACTCTGTCCGCACAATTTGTCCTGGGTGTGCGTTACATTTACATGCTCTGCATTTCCCATGTGCCCGCTATCCTGTCTGCTCATAGCAGCGAATTCCGAGATGCTGCTCAGTCATTTTCCCACATGGCCGGTACTTCTCAAACTCTGGGTCTGTGGTTTTCCAACGCCGGGTATATAGTTTTATTAAACTGGTACTGTAGTTTTACAACAGAAGGTTTTTTGGTATTTTGAGAGTGTGTCGATCAATTGCCTACATGGCCGATGGTTCAATAGTGTTTTTTGATGGGTCTATAGTTTCCAGAGACCACATTGTGAGGAATGCATGTCACTTGTACTATTGCTTGAGCCGATAGAAGCTATCGCTTACGGTGGACTATCAATATAGTGATACGTGCCTTAATAACGGTAAACTAAATAGCATCACATCATACCTGGGTAACTGTGAGTGTGAGCTGGTTAACACAGGGTCATAGCTGGATAACTTTGCTCGACATGGATGGATGGATACCTTGGTACCTGTAAGCTCACTAAGATAGAGATGGATGGATAGATACCTGGGTACCTGTGAGTTCATTAATACAGATGGATGGATGGATACCTGTGAGCTCATTAACATGCCCGGCTAACTTCAGTCTCTCTCTTTTCCATGTGTTTATGCACCACCCTGGACCTGATTCTTCAATTCAAAGGTGAGGAATGCTTTGGTCGTCCACACCCAAAGCCTCCATGAGAGAGAGAGAGAGACTGTCCCTCTTAGCCTCTGTGGCATTTTGTTGCGTAATGCTTATAATTATGAATTATGGAATATGCGTAACTGCCTTGTGACCATGTACAGACAGAGATGTTTATGTAAAAAAACACGGGGCGAAGGCCGGCCCTGAGTATGAATGTGAATGAATGCGGAGGGACTTTACAGTGTAAATATTTCAGACCGCAGAGACCATAGCTAATGTCAGGCAAACATTACCCGACACATTTCTGTTTCTAAAATATGTTGTTTGCATATTTTTCATTATATGTTTTACATTTTTTATATTACAACCATTACTGAAGCACCATAAGGGGAACTTGTTAAGCGCTACAAGATGGTGAGTGCAAGGTTTTCTGTTCAAATGAATGGGTAAATTGTTTCTCTTGCCCCTAGGGGGCATCACTGAGCAGGGCTAGAATCAGAATAAATATTTAAACTGTTCCAATTAATCTCAGTTGTCTTCGGCATCTGCGGCATCACTCCATCTCTGTTCTGATGTAGACCCTGAAATCGAAATGTGCTGTTTTATTCTGGGAATCAATCCCACCCCCACCCCGGTCTTTTCCTTGGCTGTAGTGGGGGGTGCAGGCTGCAGCGAGAGCCCCCTCCCTGTGTGTATAAGCAGGGCCGTAGGCCTCGGCGGCACCACGGAGCGATGAGTAGTCTGACTGGGCCTATGGCTATAACTGACTTAGAGTGATAGCGTCTTCCTGGAGCCTGCTCACGCACAGGAGACGCCTGTGATGAGGGGCACGTACCGAAGCCCGTGTCGCGTTTCAGCACGGCTGCATTAGAGGGTGGGGAACGGGGGATCCGTGTGGTGTTTGGAGGAAACGACAGCCCTTTGATGCCTAAGTGGTCCTGTCAGTAGCCAGGTGTCCCTGTAAATATTCCTGTCAGTACCTCTTTAAATATTCCCGCTAGTAGCTCTGGAGGTGCTTCTGTCAGTAACCCTGGTAATGTCCTGCCAGTAGCACTGCGGCCTGGTTGACTCTTGACTGTCTGTAATTGTGACTGTGATCCTGTCAGCTGCGGGGACAGTCGTTAGTAATCCTGTAGGCCGCCAGCGGCTCAGGCAGTACTCCTGCAGTCGGTTGCTGTGGTGGTTCTGCGTTATAGCCCATGTACTGTAATGGCTGCTATGTTTCTGGCGGCAGAGTTGCTAGCAGTAGCTACAGCCTGCGGGGCCTTGGCGGGGGGCGGGGGGCGGGGGGTGGAGGCTCGCTGACCCGTGCTTGGGTTCAACTCCCACTTCGGTTTTACACTGCAGAGGGGTTGGCTTGGTAAACACATTGCTGGTTTTGGTGAGCGACAGTAATGTAAAAC
>JAODKF010000046.1:6001645-6013761 GCA_026779585.1 Mormyrus proboscirostris | reverse complement strand
TATCACGTGACCGAAGTTTTTTATTTTTTCTGTGCAGCCCGCGGACCGGTACCACATGATCCACGGCCCGGTACCGGTCCGCGGCCCGGGGGTTGGGGGCCACTGGTCTACAGCACCCCTCCGCCTTGTGGCCTATACTGCCTGAGACAGGCTGCTGGATTCACAAACCCTGCTCGGGACAAGTGGTTGAAAAAAAAAAGCTATATATATATGTATATATATGAACAGCTATATGATATAGAAATTAAATATGACTTATTCCTTGGCCAATTAAACGCAATCATGGACTATGGTTCTAGTGATGCATATGGGTGTCATTTTGCTATCATTAAGATGCAGGAGCACAGCAGGCGGTGGGTGCCGGATAGCACTCGGACACTGCGAGAGTCATTCTAAAGTCTGCCGAGAATGACCTACCCATAATGCATCAGCCGACATGGAAAACACACTGTCAGGCACATCTGGAGATAAGAAAAGCCAGTGTGTGCTGCATTGTTCCAGCGTTTCCAATATAAATGATGTGTGTGTTACGCGTATCATTGTGCTCCTGATATATCGTGTTATAACTGATGTCTCAGGTCCATATCCCAGGTATCAGTCCCTCCCGTGCGTATCTTCTTCAAAACCGTCTTTTATGTTTAATAGGCCATTAGGTTGCCATGTCTTTGGCTGTCTGATCCATCGCGGAGATTCACATAACTGAGGAAGGCATCTTTTATTCATCCTTTATTCTGTTTGGTTGTCCGACCAGACCTCGGCAAAGAAAGCAAGAGCTTACTGCTTCACTTAGGCTAAGAAAACAGGCAGCTCTGCAATCAGACCCAACAAGGAACAGGACCGGAGCCACGGGCCTCGATTACAGTTTATGGACTCAGCTGACATTCACACAGATGTTTTGCTGTCTGTTGAGCAGGGCAGGGAATTCACCGGCAGGTCAGGTGCAGGTACCCACTGTCATTCTGTAAATCACTGTTCCTTTAAATCACTGTTCCTTTAAATCACAGTTCCTTTTTTTTTCTTTTAAAGAGCTTGGGATTGTATTCGCAGTCTCCATCGCTTAAATTAAATATCTTCTTGACAAAAAACTCTCTGTAGCTTCCCCCCCCCCCCTCCCATCTTCATAGGCTGGTGTGTGTGACACTGCGGTGGCAGAGGGGACAGACACATTGTCATTATTTTAATGATTTATTTTCCCTGCATCTTTCAGCTGGTTATAATTGGCTGCTGCTGTTTCCTGGCTAAATGTTGTCCTACTTCATTCTGCATAAAATTGAGTGTTAATCTGTGTATAAGACCGATCTTCTCCATAAAAGCATATGTCATAAGGACGGAACAGTCCAATAACAGACTCAGGAAGAAGGTTTTATGATGGAGGGTGTGGTCAGCAAATGGGTATTTACTGAGAACCTAGACATATGAGGTCTGCAGCACAGGGTGCTACCTTCACACAGCTGTGCTCAGTGGCCACTTCCTTTTGTTTTTGCCGTTACCTTTTATAATTTAACACAAGCAGTGCAGTGTCTCAAAGGTGTGCAGGGGTGTCATCCCATAAAAGGCCCTGGTGGTACCAGGTCATGTTAACATTTGTAATAATAAAGATGATGATGATGATGATGATGATGATGATGATTTTAAGTAATTCTTTACTTGTACTGGCATTTTTGGATGCCTGTATTCTCTGAGGCTCTGATTAAAATTTGATCTGAAAGAGTTACTTTTTTTGCATTTAAAAGTCACATTTTATACACCAGCTATTTTTAATCTGTAGTCCAACTGATTATTATTTATTTTTTTTTTTGTTGAAAGCCTGGTGTGAATGAATTTTGAATTTTGAGAAGAATAGAGAGAGGGTGCTTCACACAGGCTCTGAGCCACTTCTTGGAGTTAATAGATAATGCTGTGTTTTAGGTTGGATCAAAAGGAACAGGATTAGTGTCCTGCCTTACGTTCTGAGACCCGGGGTTCCACTGAGAGCGCAGAACTAACAGGCAAACTGGTTCCGCCAGACAGCTCTGTCTGGTTTGGCTCGGTTTGGCACAGGAGGGTGACTTAGAACCCGCTGTGCCTTTTATTATGAGGGCTTGCTCTCTGGATTCCTGTATCAAAACTCAAGGGGAAATGTTACTGCCCAGAGCAACTGTGTGAATGCATTACGGGAAACTCTATGTGCCTCATTGTCTGCGTCCACTGTCTGAACCACCGGCGGATGGTGCGATAATTGAGGTTTTCAACAGAAGGTATGTGACTAGTGGAGGTCAGAAGGTTGAACGGTCTATATCTTCTCATAATCTCATTTGGAAGTTACCTAGGACACCAGGACTAGAGAGAGAATGAGCCTTTCCCTCAACTCGCAGAGATCCAGCTGAGATCTTTGTGCAGTTTCCATAAAGTACTTCTCTTAGGTAAACAGAGATAGTTGCTACCTCTTCGTCTCTGTATATCCTTCAAGGTGTATTGATATAAACATTTAGGAACCTACTTGTGACCTAATTTTTTCTATTTAAATCTGGGGGATCAGATCTGAAATTGTACCCTTGAGCAAAGTGCTTAAGATGAAATTTCTATACTAAAATAGTGCAGATGTACAGGGGCAAACAAAGTGTGATGTAAGAAACGAAGTCGCTTCGCATAAATCCTTCTACTGAAAGGAACGTAGAGCGTGAATCTGCTTGGAGCACATTGCCGAGACACGCATATTCGCACAGTGTGGGATAAATCGTGCGGATTATCTCTCAGAAGAGGTGGGCCAACTTCTTAAACACCCCCACGAAAGTATCGTTGGTACTGCCACTGTATATTTTCCTTCCCACATCCATCCCAGCAAGAATCTGCCCCCATATCGCCCATCAGACACTTGGCAATCATGTGTCAACACTGAACTATCTGATTTTATGGAAGGAGGGAGTCGCCCCCACAGTCTAATAACCTGCCAGGCTGATTAACCAGATTAGCAAATTTTTCCTCATTGCAAACCCTATAAGTCTTCAGTTTATTTAGTATTATTTCCAGGAATTCTCCCAAAACTGTCATTTCCTGGGGATTCATTTTCCTTTTTTTTTTTTTGCTAATCAGCTCTGGATTTTTCTGACCTTTTAAAATCTTCAAAAAATGTCCTCTGGCACCTACGGGACACTGCGCTTTGACTGATGGGTTCATTTAATTTGAGTGATTTTGTGTCGACCCAGGAGAGACTCGGAGTCCAATTTAAATTCGGGGGAGGCGGGAGAGGGCAGTGGGAGAAATTGGGGCAGGTAAGCTTGGTGGCATCCCCCTCATCGCTTGAAGTAGGACAGAAGCGGAGAGGCCTGCTGAGGAGCTGGCGGGATGTTAGTCTGCGTTTTGGGGTGGATGAGGCATGGCTAGATGTGAGAGCCGCAGTGTTCGACTCAGAGCGGATGGGGTAACGGGGTGGGATAAAACACCTCCCACATGCCCCGCAGAGGGGAGCCTCCTTACCTAGCCCATTGTGAGGGAGCAGAAAAAGAATCGGTGTCTCTTTCATCTCCATCCCGCCTAGTTGCTCATGTCCATCCCGCCCAGTTCCCTGTGTGGTTTTGGGGATGGTTTGTTTTCTCTTATACTTGGCCCACCACTGATTCACAAATTAGGCTTAAACGTCGAGCCGCTGGGGCCATAGATAGAATCACGCAGTGGTAGATTTCAGCAATGAGGCTAGCTACATGAAACCTAATGCAGCATTGGTGTCACAATTATGCTTTTGTTTTAACTCCAAATTATTATTTTGCTTTGCAGAAAAATGTTAGTCCTTGTCACGTTATGATTACTTAGGAGGAGAGACCCAGGACATGTTTTTTTTTTTTTTTTATACACAAATGGCATGATCTTCTGTTTAAACGATGATTAACAAAGGGGCTTAGAAGCTTATGTCAATGGGCCTAAGTGTCCTAAGACTGACTCACAGGAACTGTCCTGGCAGCCTGCTGAAGCAGAAGGAGCTGTCCCACCCTCAGCCATTTGACTGTGTGCCCAGCGACAGCTGTGACCGTTAGACCTTCCCTGCAGGTACGAGGTGTACCGTTCACGACCCAGAATCCCAGGGTCCTCAGAAATTGGTTTAGCAGGCCTCACTCTTATGTCATTGTGTTTGTATATGTATGTGTGTGTTTCTGGGGATACCCATATTTTGTTTGCAGAAAGGAAGCTATATCAAACTCTAGGCATCTGACAGATGTTCTTCATTAATCTTGCCTTGTCTTTGTTTGTCAGCTCCCAGACAAACACGTACACAAACTCTTGCACACTCTCTTGGTAATTAAGCAGCTTTAAGGCTCAGTAATGATACAGTGGAGTCGGCATGGTGGCGCATCTCCAATTAGCTGCATTTTGGCACTCCTTGGACCCGCTGGGCACAGTGAGGGGTCACAGGCTCATTCCCCATCCTCCTGTCAGATTTTTGATTTGCTTTTTGGTCCACAGTCAGCACGAAGCACAAGCTGTCCCCTTTGAAACCGTCCGGCTTCACTCTGCTGCCCTTTGGACTGCGACGAGCCCCGGGAGCTGACCAGGACACAATTTGGGGGGCCGGTGGGCCAGAGAGGAGACACACTTCAGCGGCCAAGGGGCCAAATCGCTGTGCTACTGCCGACTTCATTAGTCCAGCGTTCGGCAGAGATCACGGGCAGCACCACTGGGGTCTTGTTCTCATTTGCCTTATATAACTTTCTAATTAGACCTTTGGAAATGGCCCTGAAATCTATCCTCATCCCTTCTCTCACTTTGGTCCACCGCCACCCCTAACCCACCACACCAGTTTCCTGTCCTAGCTCACCTCCATTCCCATTCCCCAGACATTTACTGGGTACTTTAATAAGGAGATGTCCTGGCAGAAGCCCTCTAGGGAATCCCCGGACTACCTGAGATCCTCTAACGCCTCACCACTGATGAAGTCTCTCAACTATCCCATCATTCATCACTGATTCATCCTGAGAGGATTGGGGGGGGGGGGTTATATTTATCATTTCTTATCATTTTGTAATTTTTCCTTGGTCCAGCATTCTTTTTTTGTTTCATAACAATAAAACATAATTGGAAATAATATGTAATTTCTAAAAATAAAGGTAAAGAAATCTTCCCTTTTCAATTCAATTCAATTCAATTAAAAAAAAACTTTATTTGTCCCCAAGGGGCAATTAAAGGCACACAGGGCAGTTGAACAAGAAAAACACAATGACGTAAAGTGCAACAGTATTTACAGTATTTTGAAGGTTCAGTACAGAACTGCAGTCAGTCAAGTAGATGTGAACTGAATAAATATACAAAAGGGAAGGATTATTAGTGGGCATTGTGGGGGAGGTCAAGTGCAGATTCTCATGTGGTAGGAGCAGCTGAGAGCTTTGTGTAGACTCTGTGCAGCATAATCTTACAGGGGACTGTCCCCTGTAGAAGTCAGCCTTGGGCCCTGATGTGACTGCAAGCTGCTTTGAGGGATCATCTGATCTTGTTGCATCACCTTGGTGGATGAGACTGGACACATGAGCAGAGAAGAGAACAGTGATGCTTCATCCCCATGGAGAAATTATTTTTTCACCCACTCTATCTTATTCTCTATGAGACACACACATTTCCACTTTAGAGCAAGCTTTGGGTCACAGCACAGGGTCAGTTAGCATGCAGTGTTGTTGGAGCTTCCTTGGTACTTGAGATAACCCAGGGCTGCGGCAGAAGCTCTTCTGCATTACAGACGAGGCTCTTTGGTCTTGTTATCTTTGCAGTGCCTTGGTGTCCATTAACAGCCTCTCCTGAAATCGGTACAGTGGCTGGGTGGGGCCACAGAACCAGCCCGGCTCGCAGGGACTCGCAGACACCCAAGGCCAATTCTTCCAGCCTCTCCTTCTAATCCATGTTATTAAGTGAGTTAATCATCTGAACAACAACCACCCTGCCACCTCCTGCAAGGACTAGTATCCTGGAGTCAGGCCAGGCAGGCTGGAAGCGGAGTGGAGGGCTATGGGTTGGCACCAGTGGTTCTGCTTATCTGCCAAGATGCATGGAGAGTCAGGCTCAGAGCACTAGTGCGGGATGATGGAAGGATCTGGCAGCAGAACGATGGGTCTGCCTTCTTAACTTGGCTTTTGCCAGAGCGATGAGATCCTATCGTCCACATAGGTAGGATGGGTATTTGTGGGCCTTAGGCTCCTGTGTCACCTCCCGGCCGAGACCAAAGCTGGAGCTGACTGCTGGTGCTCCACCAGATCTTGATCAACTTCCAGTTGAAGCCTCACCACAGCTGTGAGATGCCGGATAGGCAACCTACCACACCTGTCACTCTCCTTCTGAGAAGGAGGGTTGCAGGGAAGCACAGGATTTTCATGAAGGACGTTTCTTGTCTTTGCTTTTGTGTCTCCACCCAGGCCAGAGTAGTATGGAGGGTTTGATTCCCAAGCGATTACATCACTCCAAATTGATTGGTTTTTTGAAATGACAATATCAGGACCTTTTTTTCAAATTTCAATTTTATTTTGCATTATTTATTGATTCAATTTGTCTTACTCTAATTCTGTCCCAGATAACGGTAATCTGTAATAGGGTCTGCTACTGGTTGACAGTGATCTAACGGACTTTGTGAGGGTAATGTAGCCTTCAGCACTCTAATTTTGGTGTAAATAAAGCATGTCCCTTGTCGTCTTTGTACAAGGAAGGTTCTGGATGAATTATGAGGGTGTTTAGGGCTCTTCGACAGAAGGTGGCCTGAGAAGGAAGGGGGTCACTGAGTATCTAATGGAAGCGGTCAATAGCGATCTGCCGCGCCAAGATCATATGTTCATTACGCCTGACTTTGCCTGTGTGTGTGTGTGTGTGTGTGTGCGTGTGTGTGTGTATGTTTCTGTGCATGTGAGCATGTGCACATCTGCATGTATGTCTCCCAAGGGGTGCCTAGTGTAAGCTTTAGCATTTAGCTTCACATTGATGCATTGATGTGAAAGCTTTAGCATTTAACTTATGGACGGATTATTTGGAGTTTATTAAATAAATAAATAAATAAATAAATGTGTGCATTAAAAATATACTGTGTAATATGCCTGTAAATAAATGATAATGACATGAAGTACTGTATATTCAGTATGGCCATGTTGGATTAGCTAGGATTAGTGAAAATGATCCACCAATCAAAAAGAAGTTTTCACTAGAGCCCTCCCTCAAAACTTTGATAAACGAAAGTGACAGTTTGCATTTCAAGGCTTTTCATGTCATGTACGGTGTTATTGAAATAAATAATAAATTTATTAAACCAGTAAGAAATAGTTTAAAATTTAAATAAAAAATGGAAGAAATGAACAATTTTGCATGTCATTTATTTATTGTCACATTACACAGCATATTTATTAATGCATATATTTCTTTAATAAAGTCTGAATAATTTTCTTACTAGCTTAGTATCAGAATATACATAAGAGCTTTAGCATTTAGCTTATTTAGCTTTATCATATAGGTGTATAGATATAAGGGCTTTAGTATTTAGCCTCATATACTGTAGATGTATTGCTAATGCTCCTGTATGTAGATATAGGAGTGCTAACATTTAGCCCTCATTTAGATCTGCAGTGTTAGCTTGTCCAATGATAGCCTGCC
The DNA here is from genome assembly GCA_026779585.1 of Mormyrus proboscirostris. Taxonomy (NCBI): domain Eukaryota; kingdom Metazoa; phylum Chordata; class Actinopteri; order Osteoglossiformes; family Mormyridae; genus Mormyrus; species Mormyrus proboscirostris. The sequence goes on along the minus strand of JAODKF010000046.1, from coordinate 6,006,171 downwards.
CACCGTCTCCCAGAATACTGCGTCCTGAGTTCATTGCCTCTTGAAGTGAATATGAATGCACCCAGGGGCCACTCCATTACCTACTCTGTACTCACCATCCGGCATTGATCCACCTGGGTTTGCACTCCGCGCTTTGTGCTCATTCTCAAGCGCAATAAGCTGTGCGTGCGACACAGCCCAGCCTATCTCTCTCACATGCTACCACAGGAACCAGAATGCTAACTTTAGCCTAGCCGAATGTGATTAATCCCGGTGTCTGTTTCTCTCATGGCTGGAGTGCGTTTGTTTGTACGCTTGGGACACTCAGCCATGAACCAGAGGACATTCTGCTTTGAGTGGAAAATGAGCCTTTTTGTGAAGCTCTAGCAATCATCCGGTGTGTCGTTAGCTGAAAAGTTTCCAAATACAATATAGTATGTGAGCTGATGAGGAGAGAAGCTTAGCAGGTCATTTGTTCTTATCAGAGTTCCAGATAAGACTCCGTGCCGTCTGGTGACCTTTTTATTGAACAGATGTGGATGTTTATAAGCGTTTCCATTTTTGTCAGCATTTGCCTTTATAGCTCTTCAGTGGCTAATCAGCTGAAATGTCTTCATCCATGTTTTCTGCCGGTGAACAGGGTAGCCAGCATGTTCCACAGTGGAGGATACTCTCATTCCGGCAGCATAAACATCTGAGTTTTTAGGAAAAAAACATCAGTCCCGGGTTTGAGATGTAAATCGACACAGCCTGTCAGATGTTAAAAGACAAGCCCCCGCCATCCATTGCGTTTATCGTGTTTGGCACTCCGTCCCCCCCTCCAGGCACCAAACTCGAGGTCGGTGGGGACTTTGCTATCTCACCCAGCGTGATGTCACGCTTCCTGAAGGTGACATGCTGTGTGATGGCAAATCGCCGGGCGGTCAGCTCGCCTTCCTCTCTCAGAAAATGTCAGCACGTGCTGATACTGTGGCTCTGACCTCCGGCCTCTCCGGTCCGCCGGGCGAGCTTTCTGGAGAAGAAAGACCGGCTTCCCTGCTGAGTTAACCCGGAGTTAACTCTTGGAGATAACCACAGACCGAGCGGAGCCAGTGGATCAGCTCTTTGCTCCATGCACTTTGAACAACTTCAAAATAAATGCCTTTCAGCATCTACCGGCGTGTGTTTGGTCCCTCTAACTGATAATGGCGGGGAGTCCTTTCTGCTCTGTGCCCCTCACGTCTCAACTCGCACCCCGCGGATCGCCAGCAAAATTCCTCCCCGCCTGCAAGCGGACCAGAGAAATATAAAAGGAGGAGGATGCGATGCTTTCATCACGCATGATGGACCAGCCACACGGCTGATGTTCCTGGGGAAGATAAATCTGGTTACACACTGACACAGTGGAGCTTATCTCTGGAGCGGGCTGGAAAGGCCGGGCCATGTGCCAGCTGTTATCAGCCCTTCCCCCCACCCCCTGAAAAATAATAACTGCATTCCTTGCCGGCATTGCTTCCTGCCTCGTCAGGGGTGCTGCTCAGCCACAAAGGGGGTGTCTACGGCCAACAGCGTTATCTGCTTAGTGGAGTCGAGGACCCCGCTGTGTCTGCACCCCGACTGCGCTCAGCATCTTCCTACACGTCTCCCCTGACTCACTCTGGGCTTGTGTGGTCAGGCCCCCAGCTCCTTCCCTCCTTGCTCACCGTGGCCTGGTGCCCCTTCCTCCTTTCTTTGGCACCTTTTATCACCATAAGTGCGCGTTGAACTCTCTGTGATTTACACATCGAGGGGCGTCCTCCTGTGTTAGCTACTTTTGGGCTGATTTATCGTGGCCTGGATCGGCGAGCTATTTAAAGCTGCGTCACCCGATCAATATGCCATTCACTTACTGCCCGCGTTTAATCAACATCGCAGGGCCGGCTCTAGAATCCACTCTCGGCCGCAGGCTTCATCTTTCCCAGGCTGTGTGCCGCCAATCCCGCCACCACCACCCCTAGCTTGTTCCATGCAGTCGGTTCACTTTGTGGCACCACCTCAGTTATACGCCTGTAGCCACATTTTCCGAAACTTCCAGAAAATGGAGCGTATAAGGTGGACTCAGATTGCACCATTCTGCTGAGCCTCACACTGCCCCAAGGGAGAATACTTGCCTTCCAAAGGTAGATGTTGAAAGACTCTCCTTAGTGTTCAAGGAAATGGCTCTTAATGGATCTCGGCCTGATATTTTTGTTCCAGGTTAACGCGGTTCCTCAGTGGCTTCTCATTTGGGAAATGTGCCGTGGTGGGGCGAGTGGGTTCCTTCTCTTTAGCTAAACAAGATGTTGCCTAGGTGACTGTTCACACCTCTCCCTGGTTGTACCATGTGATCATAGCCTTCCTGAGCAAGGCATATTGTTTTGATCCAGATCTTCACACCCACTTATCACACAGGTGACTGGGTAATGAACCAAGTGCTGTTTGAAGGTACGAGGGCTCCGTTTGAAGATGACGTGCTGACAGAAACCTTCAAACGGCACTCTGTAGGACCCCTGTTGCACAGCTCCAAGCTCGATGCAAGAGATGAAGACAAACACGTTTATTATTACTACTTTTACACACTGATGTGTGTCCCAGGGTTCCGGCTTATTTTTGAGAGTCCGTGGGGTGGAACGGCTCTTGATGCTCCGTTCTTTGCTCTGACCTGCAGCTTCTGCGTTTGTTTTGATTCCGGGTCTGCTTTTATTTTTCCATTTTAGCCACTTGACATTTTAAGTGTTTGTGCGGGGAGAGAGAGACCCGCTCATTTCACACAAGCATGTGTTTTATTCTCCGCTTATTACTTTATTTTGAGTGTAACTGGAGAATTTCTCCAGCGTTGAGCCAATATTCTCTCTCAATATTAGTTTAACCTTTAGACATGAAATACTCATGCTGGACCTGCATGCCGATGCACTGTGAGGACATACCTCCGTCATGGGGTGATGATGATGATGATGATGATGATGACGGCGTCGGACTAAAGTGAGATGTGTGTTTCTCTTTGTAAGCACATGCACATGTGTGTGTTTATACAGCAGGTGTGTGTTGTCCGAAGGCTCACATTCTTCCCTTTCTCTATCCTCCTTTTTCTCTCTCTCTGTCATTCCCTCCTCTTTCTATCTCTCTGTCATTCCCATGTACTCCCCCTGTCTCTCTTTTCTCAATGCCCTCTTCTTTCTCCGCTACTCTGTCTCCCATCCTCGATTCTCTTTTCTCACTTTCTTCTGTTCCATGTTCTGTCGTTCTTTTTTCCTTGCCTCCAGTCCTCTCTGCCCCTCTCCGCTGTCTGTACCCCCCACGTGTCTATTCAGGCCTCTCTTTTTGACGAAACCCTCCGTCTCTTTCCTTGTCCAATTGGATCTTGGTCAGTTTTTTTTTTTCTCTTCCTTCATGCTGCCATGCTATGGTGGGTGGGGATTTATGAGTGATAAATGGGGGAACTGTGTGTGTATGTTGGGGTTTGGGGGGCTTCCATAGCTAATGCCCCTCTAATGAGTTTCCTGAGTGGTGCATGGGGTCAGGACCTGGGCTGTAGCATTCCTGCTTTGTTTGGTGGAGAGGTGGAGGTCTCAAATGCAGCTGCAGTACATCTCTGTGCAAATCACAGACCTCTCTCTGGAATGTGGCCACAAAGCTATAACGCAGGCTAACATTTTAAAGTGGGTTCTTTACTGCCCCCTTCAGGCAGTGTCTATCAATGGCGATATCAGTGCAGAATGGTGTCATAACGGCAGTTGTGGTCACGTTGCTTATACCACAAGGCAGCTTGCTTGAAACCAAATGAAGCGTGTGAGGATCTGTACATGTGCATCAGCTAAGGAGTGAACGTGATAAATGAAAATGATAACGTGCTGATACGGTGCTGAGTAGACAAATTACGGAAGCATCTATCTATCCTTCAATCCATGCGTTCCTTCTTCCATCTTCCGATCCGCTTCTCCAGTACAGGGTCATGGTGAATCACAGAAACAGACTGATGGTAATGTGCATTCAATCTGCATCAGTATACCTGCGAGAGGGTGGAGATGGACTCAACGAGCCAGTGAAATGAACCCCATTGTGCTATAATTCATAACTTTGTCACATCGTGGGGGTGTTAGCTGCCAGAGGGGCCTCTCCAGTCACATGGGGATAGAGTGTGTGTGTGTGTGTGTGGGTGTGGGTGTGAGTGTGTATGTTTCACTGTCAAATACGATGAAATACAGCGAAATTGGCTGTTTATCGGTATGTGCATATGCAGCAAATTGGTTGTCTTGGACCTGAATTTGGGGGTCGGAAGTTTGGCTACTTTAGAGGTTCCGGTAAAACATGCAGGTAAACATGCAGGTAAACATGCAGCTCAGTGTGATGTAGGAGAAAAGGAGTGGCGCTTGGTGTCGGGGCGACCACGTCTGCCCACACACGCTGTGTGTTTGTGTGTGAGTTTCTGTATGCGGGGTGGGGGTGGGGGCAGTTTTCCCACTCACAGCTGCTGATCCCCAGAGATGATAAGGCTCACTCCATCGGCCGACACGCCGGCTGCACTGATAAGCTTTCTGAATGCTAGGTGG
>JAODKF010000046.1:5945230-5958944 GCA_026779585.1 Mormyrus proboscirostris | reverse complement strand
TGGCAGTATGAGGTAGACATTGGGTCAACAGTGATGGGTGAAGCATGCACTGTTGTGGGACGTGAGGATATCTCCTTCATCTAGTAGACCATGGTGGCACTGGGCACCTCAGATGCCTACAGACTTAGCAGGACCATCTTCAAACACCAATGAATATGTCTATGAATTACGGGAATGAACAAAAATGAGTGTAAAAACATTGGCAACAGCACAGATAAACAGTATCATGGGTCAGTTGCCACTGAAGGGAATTTTTATACATGATTTTAGTTAAAATATGAGTAGTGTACATGTATATATAAAACAGAAATACTCTGAAACAGAAACACAGAGAAAATGTCAAGCTGACTCCCAGACCCGTTTGAAGAAGATGGTGGAGGATCGTGCAAAACAGCGTCTGTGGGAAGTCCAGAGCAGCAGCTGTACGGCGGGAATAATAGCGTTTTGAGATGGAACACAGTGGCTGGATGAGTGATCACAGTTTGTTGGTCCAGCTGTTGGAAGCAGGACTGAAAGCGGCCCGGTGCTGAAAGCCGTGTCATTATTCTGGATGGTGCCAGCACACGGATACGTTCTCTAGACCGGCGTTACAGGCGGATGATCTGTTGTATGAGGACCTGATGGCTCCAACAGGGAGGCAGTTCTGTAGGTAAATCATAAGGTCATAGAGAGGAAGAGGTGATGAGCTGCGATGGGAAACAGCCTCAGTGATGCAGCTCCCCATGGGGGGGGGGGGGGCCTGAGACCGTCAGCTGCCAAACGAGGAGCAGAGGGGCTCATGGCATAATTACACATGATGTTAATGTGACGGCACCGATGGCTTGGTCAGAGATTTTTGCGTCTTCAGGCTTGATGTTGCAATTTCTTCTCATGTCTCTAAGCTGGGATTGACCGAGTTTTTTAAGTAGTCTGACTGTGGCATTTGTGGAGCCTTGTCTAGAGGGGGACCTTGCCGGCTCTGACTGCTTCTGGAAAACATCCTGTTGTTTCCCCGAAGGTCCCCGATGACATTTCCGTGCAGTGACCAAATGCGGGATATGTTTTCAATTGTCTGGTCCACATGCTAACGATCATTTGTTTTCATCTCTCTTCTCCTTTTATGTCGTCAAGCCATTGCCATTTCCTGTCATTGTATGGCGGTCACCCATATGCTTTGAGGAGGCGGAGGGGGGGGGATGGGCAGGGTTAGGTCTGAAAGGGGCGTGGCCCAGAGGAGCGACACAGGTGGCTGTTCCCAGCTCTGCTGCCACACTCTGGCTGGTTAGGCCCTGCTCACATGCCGCCACCCCACTGACAGGAACTCAATGGTGCTCAAAGCGTGTCTATGCGCACTACCATATCCTGGGTTCTTGGAGGCGGGTGGCCAGTGGAAAGCCTACCCCCCCAACCCCATAACGATCTGCATGGCTTCCTGGTGGCTTAATTAGGATGCAAGATGATCGATACCTTCTATCAGGGGGGCTAAGTGGTGTGAGGTCGCGTCACTTGCTGAATACAGATTTACTCACCCTCTGCCTTCTGCTTAGTGAAAGGTAGGGGAAGGGTCACCCCAAATGGGCCAGGCATCACGCTCAGGGGCTGTGCCAGGGTGATATTTCATCCTGAGGTTTATCGGCCACAGCTCGGGGAACGTGCTGCTTGTTCTCTCAGAGTGGCAAGAAGGCAGGTTAGAGTGATGTCCTCAGAGCCAGACTTCCGCTCATCTAGGGCGAAGATCACATTAGAAGGGCAGATTGATTCCCAGTGCCATGGTGACTGGGCCGAGCACAGATCTACTGCGACTCACTATGGCATTGATTTGTTCTACTTTTCAAAGCGCCCGTTACTTACGGCGCCTCGCTCCGCTAGAGATGGAGTCTTCACTTTTAGTCTCTAAGCAACTCCACCATGTGTACCCCAATCGATGGCTCGTGGGGAAACCCCTGGGACTGACAGCTGCTTCTCAGGCTGGGTACAGGCTGTAGAATACGATAGCACCTTCTGTCTGGAGATAAACAGTGACACTCAGTGGTGAAGACTGACATCCAGTGGTAGGAGGATAAACTGCTTGATTACTGCCAAATGTGGCCTCAGATTGATGTTTTAAGGTCACGGGCGGAGACATTTTTAAGTAGAAAATAATCACAAGAGACATCGGAATTTGAGCTATTCTGAAACTAAGCAACATTTTATGTGATTGTGACTGGAAGCAGTCTGTATACCCCCTGCCCCCTCTATGGCAGGCCTGCTGCTGTTTCAGCTCAGAAATATTTCCTCTGAAGCTAAACGCATGAGAAACACTGCAGATGAAAAGATGCGAATGATGGTATAGGTTGTACTAGCAGCAAATGTAGAAACTCAAAAAGAATTATGGTCCAGGCCGTACAACTGTTAGCATCTATAAGAGCTGAAATTGATTATTTTTCATATGTACAGTTAAAAGACCCTGTTAAAATGGAAGCTGATAATGGTATAGACTATATAGCCAATAGCTTCAGTAAGGGATAAGAATGATAATGGTACAGACTGTACAGTTAATTAATAAACTTTGTAATATAAAGAAGGTAGTGGTACCGGGCCACACAGCTAAAAGACCATGTAAAGGACTGAAAATGACGATAGTACAGATTCTATCGTGAGTGGCGTCTGGAAGATTCCGGAGTAGCAGTTCTGTTGCATCTCATCAGCCGGTTGGAGGGAAAGCTGTTTTCCCAGAATCCTCATGGAGAAGTTCCTGGAGAGAGTCATTTACTGTCTCAGTCATCCTGTCAATTAAAACTTTATTATGGGTAGGACTTTGTTCCAAATTAATGTCTGCACTGGCCGTGTTAATGAAAATTTCACAGTTTTACATCTGCGAGCCTATTAAATATTCAAGTAAATTGCAGAAAGTAGCTGAGGAGTTCATAAATTAATAAATAGACAAATCAAATTTTATATATATATATATATATATATATATATATATGCGTGTGTGTGTGTGTGTTTTTTAAAGCTGTGTGGGTGTATGTAATGTATAATCATCGTGGTGTATTTTTAGTCGGTAGTTGGACCTGCCATAAAAACATGCTGGTCACAGGTTAGACAACTACTCACCTGCGTCTCCGCTAACAGCCGCGCCCAGCACGGATGATGTGGCGCTCTACGTGGGCATCGTCATCGCCGTCATTATGTGCCTGGTCATCTCTGTCATCGTGGCGCTCTTCGTCTACCGCAAGACCCACCGCGAATTTGACTCGGACATTATCGACACGTCGGCACTCAATGGCGGCTTCCAGTCTGTCAACATAAAGACGGCCCGATCTGGTGAGTCACCTGCAGGGGGCAATGTTGGGTCACGGGGGGGGGGGTGGGGGCTGGCTGTAGCCAAGCAGAGAAGATCATGCGTGAAAAGTCCATTGTAGCCCAGTTGTCTTGAACCATCAGTCATCCAACAGCAGAGACTGTATCATGTTAAAGAGATTTTCCTTGGTACTGTGGTATGGAAGCCATGTTTCCCAGCATTTGATCTCCTTTCTGCTACGCTTGACTGTGTTTCCAGTGTGACCTCATACTGTCAAAAGCAGGAAGGTCAGGCTAGCAGGTTTTTCAGCCTGTCCTCACAGCTCTCATTTCTGTCGTCTTTTTTTTTTTTTTTTGTTACATTTGCCCTGTGAATAATCACCATCGCATGCATTGATATTGACCCTGTCATAATTCAAAAGAATAAATACAATGGCAAATGAAACCAAACATTTCTCAATCGCTGAGGCTGACAGTGAAATGTAATTACATCCGGATTAAAAATGTCAAATCCCAGCTCAAACAGCTTTGCTTAATCAGGGCTGCTCTCCCCCATCCTGATGCTAAAGGTGGTCTTTTGTGGTGGGTTGAAGTTGTGCAGCAGGTCCTGGTATGTCTGGGAGGAGAAGACACGTGCAGGATGTAAATGCAATGTCGGAGATGGAAAGACCAGGAAGCAATTTCGGACGCCGCTGCAGTGCGCGAGGCTCTGCTGACATTTCATCGGGAGGCCATTAGAACGCTTGTCACTCGGTGATGGAGACCGATCTCGGATTATCGCTGATGGAGAATTACGCTTCCGCACCCCCCTTCCCCCTGCGCTCTGTGGCTTGTTCCTGGTTAATTAAATTTCTGCCGTGGCGAATCGGCTGAAAGATGAACGGACTGTAGGAACAGGAATGAACAGGGTAAGGAGATTAAAGAACTTTCTCCTGGATGGGAGGGTGGACCGTCCCAAATTGGCTTTACCGTGCCTGTGCACCAAGGCAGTGAGTAGAAGATGATTCCCTGCAGAAGATACTCCACAATTCTTTGGTCTGGTAATAGATAATAGCATGCAAAGTCAGTATTATACAGTCAGCAATGATCATGAGGCAATTACCTTACAGTCATGTACAGTAAAGATTGTGAGGCAATCTCCTGTCACAGAAAAGATTGCGAGGCAGTCTACTTACGGTGGTACAGTAAACATCATAAGGTAGTGTTCCTACAGTCCCATACAGTAATGATTGTGAGGCAGTCTATTTACAGTTGTACATAGTAATGATCATAACACTGTCTTCTACAGTTAAAAGTTAAAGATGGACATGGGTCTGCCCTGCTCAGGGTTGTTATTCTTACTGATGCCTGGGTTTTTATAAATTAGGTTGGCCAATAAGCAGATAGTCTTTGTCATCAGTCATGCAGGGATTTGAATGGCAGTTTCACATGGTAGAACATGGGGTTGAGATTGGGGTGGCTTTTTGGGGTTCACCTCAACCAGCTCTTCACCTCACCACCATCATCATCATCATCACCAGATCATCTGATCTAAGCTGTGGAAGAGAGAAGGGCACCCCCCCCCCCCCCCCCACATACAGCTGCCCAACATCTCGGCCCAGCCATAAACGTTTGTCCGTGCTTGATTTTGCACCCCCCACCGCCTGTAGGACTGATGTGGCACATTGTCTTCCCTCTCAAGTGGGGGGGAGGAATCCAAATTTCAAGTTTTGTTAAAACAGTCAACCCCCCTCCCCTCCCCAGTAACCTTTATCTAGCCCTTGAAGATTATCACTTTAAGAAGCTCTAGAACGGGGGCTAGCAAACTGTCAGAAATTATACAGATTAAAAAGCATTGCATGTTATAGAGCAGGTGAGCTTTCTGAGGACAGAAAATAATTAAGGTAGACAGGCACAGAGCATTTAATAAGAGTTAATGTGTTTTAATGGCACCTTCTGCAGCCCCTGCTGGCTGGGCTGCTGCCTCGGTCACCTTCTTCTGGCTTCTCCATTTCTCTGCTGAGAGATAAAGGTTTATCGACACACTACTTGATGATCTCAAATGACCATGTATTGGAAATTCTAGTGCTGCTTTCATTAGTTCCCCTTGACTTGTCATTTAATACTTTTCAACAACCGATCATACCTGAATGTTTATATATTTGTTATAGTATATAGTTTGTCTAAATGCTGCGTTTGATGCGCTGGGTGAACTATGAATGTTTGTTTGTGTCTATCCCATACCCCGACCACCCTGCCCCCCTTCACAGCTGACCTGATGACCGTGCCCCCTGACCTAACCTCTGCAGCGGCAATGTACCGCGGCCCCGTCTACGCCCTTCACGATGTGTCCGACAAGATTCCCATGACCAACTCGCCCCTGCTGGACCCCCTGCCCAACCTGAAGATCAAGGTGTACAACTCGTCTGGCTTGGTCACACCTCAGGAGGAGCTGGCTGACCTTGGCTCCAAGTTGTCGCCCAAGGTGACACACTCCCTGCTGGACAACGAGACCTTGAACCTGCGCAACCAAAGCTTAGCTCGCACTTGTGACCCCTCCTGCACTGCCCTTGGGACCTTCAACTCCTTGGGGGGGCATCTCATAGTTCCCAACTCAGGTGGGTTTGCTGAGAAGCATGTTTGTCGCAAGATGTTTCTATGTTGACATTGTTTGACATTACTCATTTGATGGTTTTTATACTTTTACCAACCCTAGTTTTACTGTACAACCTTAGTTCCCATTCAGCAGCCTGCCAACAAAATCACAGTGCTCTCTTTGTGGAATGTATGTATTAGACTTATCTGGATTAATGGAGCCTTGTTGCTTGGGGTTCACAACCTCTTATCCATGTGGAGTTGAAATCACAATCTCTTTCATCTGTTTTTAGAGTTCATTTGAAATTTGCCCGCACTAATGAACCCTGCTGAAGATTATGGGGCATTTGGGATGTGATGTGATGTTAGAAAGAACATCCCCGCTCATAAATTCTCAGGTTAGGATGACTCCTGATATATAACTGAGATGTGTAGGTTAGGTGATGCATTGCAAGGTAGAAGATGGTGATTTTGTAATAAAATCAAATAATGGGTAAACGGGTCTGATGTTATACATTAACGTACATGTTTTTAGACAAAGGGCAGTTAGCAAGTTAAATGTAATGTAATACTGACCACCAGATGGTGATCTCAGTGGGGTGACTGTGGTTTCTGTAAAATGACAATGATTTCCTCAAGACAATGGTGATCTCAGTGAGATAATGGTGATGTCACAGGTGTGATGATAATCTGAGCGAGGTGACGGTGATCTCAGAATGATGATGGTGATGTCAGCAGTGTGATGGTAATCTCAATGGGATAATGGTGATCTCAGAGAAATGATGGTGATGTCACAGGTGTGATGGTAATTTCAGTAGGGTGATGGTGATCTCAGAAAGATCTGGCAGGTAAACCAAAGGTTATTTGAATTTTTATGAGTCCATCCCTTGCCGGCAGGTAACAAATCGGCTTTAAAGCTCTGAACGCAGCTACCAACAATGCGGGGATGGGATTTTGAAAGCTGAGATGGAATGCAGGAGGGTCAACGTTAAGTGGTGTGCAAGGTCTTCTTATGGCGATGAAGAGGAGTCTTCTGTCCCTCTAAGAGGCACCACATTCTTCACTGTGCACTTAAGTCTGTGAAAGCCGCAGCCGCCAGCCAGGTCTAGGAAGCATTGCTAATTAAGAGTCGACCCATGTGTCTGCGAGCTCAATGATGACTTCGGCGGAGTCCCTTCTGGCTGCCGGCGGCTGGCTTGTCATCGCAAATCGCGGTTACGGCCCTGTGACAAAAGCAAAAAGCGGGCACGCTCTGCCAGACTACAGAAGGCCGTGATTGGTGGCTTGGCCCTGTCCCAGAAGAGTTCGTCACCCATGGGTTCCGTTATGAAAGTGATCCAGAACCCCATCGATATGCATGTGCGGCGTAGCAGCCTAATGCTTCGGCAGTGTGTGGAGCTGCGATCCCCCAGGGCAATGTGGGATACGGCCGCCTTAAAGGAGTCTTCCTGGACTTTCAGTGGCCTTTTACAGTGTATCTGCATGGATTATCGGAGATGCGTGATGGGCTTGCTCGATTGGCCAGCCGTTGGGTGTGTTACCAGATGCACTACGTGGGAACAGTGTGGATTTTCGCTTCTGTCAGGCGAATGCTTCACTCTCTTTATGTAATTCCATTTACATCATAAAAATGAACATTCTTTTGTTGAAATGTTTTCTGTGAGGTGCGTACATGTATTTATGGTGATCTCTCACACTAGAACTTCACTTTTTGTGTGATGGAAGCACATAGACTCTCCATTTTGATGGATCTCTCCATGGACTAATGCCGCCTTCCTGTTATGAGCCAATGTCTCTCTCTCTCTTTGAAGGAGAAGTCAGCCCCATTGCAGTTGGCCCATAATTGCAGTGTCTCCTGGCTCCACGGGACAGGAGAGTAAATGTCACTTCCCAAGAGTCTGAGCACTGGGGGAGGGGTGTGATCAAAGAGCTTGAGTCAGTAGCAGGTGACAGCTCTGGGAAACAGGTGTGGAACAATAGCAGAAGAAGCATATTTCAGGGGCCAGCAGGGGGTGTACTGGTTAAGGCGCTGGTCGCAGCATCTAGAATGAACAGAAGTGCTGTTTTACTCTTTAAGAAAGAGGAACACCTGTATAGATGGACAAATATAGAACCATGATGTTAATAAAATAAAGTAATAATTAAACAAATATTAACAATTAATGACACTATTGTCATTATGCCATTAGAGTATTTATTGATATCTGAATGTTCTTTATGGTGTTTTTATGAGTGTTTATTATATTTCTTAGTCAGTATTTTTTCTCAGGTCTTTTCCCTTGATATCAGTGTGTTTCTGCATATTGTCTACAGGAAGGAAGTCAGGATGGTGTTTCCAAAGGCATTGTGTTGCCTCCAAAGTCATTTCATCTCTTATGTCATCATGTTATTTTTTAAATCATCATGCTGCCTCTGATGTCATCATTTTGCATCTGATGTCATGTCTCTCATGTCATACTGCTATGTAATGCTGATTCGAGAGACTTTGTGCAGTATTCAAAGTCATCATTTTGTATCTGATGCTAGCATCTCATCTCCAAAGTCATTGTGCTGTTTTTTGACAGGGGTGAGCCTGCTGGTGCCAGCAGGGGCCATTCCTCAAGGTCGTGTCTATGAGATGTATGTGACAGTCCACAGGAAAGACATTATGAGGTATGGAGCTAGCTTATAGCACCTCCTCTCCAACAGCTGTGGTATTGCAGGTCAGACAGGAATCTTTACACGTCCTTGGAAAGAGGAACACCTCTACGCCCCCACCTCCTTGATTTGGTATTAGTTAACCAGATTTGTGTGTACTATGGCATTACCACTTGAGAAACAATCAGAATCCATCAGGTTGCCTTCCATAATTGGCAATCTTCATAATTAATGACTTTCTAATGATACATGATTATTAAGTTCTTGTCAGTCGGAGGCACAGCAGAGAACGAGAGCGTAACCATGGTGATAAAATATTAAAGTGATGGTCTTAAGGAGGAGGGGTCAGTCAAATGAAATGAGTCTCTCTGCCTGGCAGTCCAGGGGAATGTGAAATGCTTTCCGTCTGAGCCCTCTCCTCTCCCCCTGCTCCCCCAGGCCCCCACTGGAAGAGGCACAGACCACCCTCGGCCCTGTGGTGAGCTGTGGTCCCCCAGGAGCTCTCCTGACACGACCCGTCATCATCACCATGCACCACTGCTCTGGGGCCCACTGCCAGGACTGGCAGATTCAGCTGAAGAACCGCTCGCCACAGGGCCAGTGGGAGGTGAGATGGCACACGGGGGCCAACAGGCATCGACTGGGGTCTATGGGGGGACAGAATCCATCTGGAATAGACACGACTGCATTTTAGCACAGTCAGAGTTTGCTTTGTTCCTGGATAAATGACCTAGGGGAGTATAAATAACGATCAAGAATACCTGTAAGCCAGACATCAATGGCAACCACAAAAGAACATGTAATAAACCTGGCGTGCATGTGTATGTGTGAAAGAGAGTCTTTTCTTTTTGCTTGTAGGAGAATGTGTGAATGTCTGTAACTCTGTCTGAGAAACTGTCTATAACCAAGTGTGAGTGTGTGTCTGAGTGTGTCTGTAACTGAGAGTGAGCTTGTGTCTGTGAGTGTGAGCGTGTGTATCAGAGTATGTCAGACTCCTGAGAGTGTGTGAGTACTTCTGTGTTGGAGAAACACTTTTCATGACTTTTCTTTTCATGCTTCTGGTTGTGAGTGTGTGTCTTCCACACATCAGTTGAGGTGATCATCAGGTTGTGCTGCAGAGGTTGCAGAGAGGAACCCTGATTTCTGCAGCAGAACGTGGAGCAGAGTCTGCTCACGGCTCCCTGCCGCAGGCGTCCTTGCAATGGTGCTGACATGCGCGCCTCTCCCCCACTCTCAGTCCTTATCACACGCTAGCACCGTGCCACCAATGTGAGCACAGACACAGGAATCAGGTCACTCAGCACGGAACCTCTCTACAAAGCATCTCCGTTCAGGAGGCCGTCACATGACCCATAATGCAAAATGGTCCAGGCTCAGGGGAAACTTTAAACGATATTTACTGCATTTGATGTGTAAATCAGCCTCTGAATTCTGTGATTTCTGATCCGACACTTTAAAGATAAAAGTTTTTATTTTTTTTTTAACCTCAACTAAAAACAGTACCAAACACTATTTTAATTTCTTGATGCTTGCGGCCTGAATTGACATGCATCCTGTGGGTTGTTAAGGGACAGTGTTTCAAAGTATGCTTGACTTGACCCTCATCTTAAGCCATAATTAACACAGACTTTCCATTTGGGCACTGATGCGGTCAAAACCCCATTCCAGGATCTGAGCTCTCTGCAGAGAAGTTGACTTTTAAAAGTCAGCCCATTAAAAAAATTAATAGACAGGAAAAATGGAAAAATACTAGTAGTATGTCAAGTATTTCAGGGAGTTTGAAATTAATTTTTTCTGTTTATTTTTGCTTTTATTCAGCTGAAATTAGAAATTTTAGCTCAATTATAATACAATTATTGTAATCGCAAGACATGCTGTATACCCAAGACACCTGAATCAGACATGAAATATAGGTTTCAAAAGTGTTAATTACATTCTGTGCCCCTGAAATGTTCCTTATTTTTCTGGGAAATTGATTCCTTCACCTGTACCACCTATCAGTCGGACCTGTTTAAGTCCAGGAATATGACAAATGCAGTGTGACATGTCTTTGCCCCTTTTTTACCCTGTGAGTTTAACACTTGAAAATTTCTCATTGCCCTATCGTACACCTCAGCGCCACCCAGTGTCACATTGAAGGGTATTCTGGTGTCTCCAGGATGTGGTCGTGGTCGGCGAGGAGAACTTCACCACGCCCTACTACATCCAGATGGACGAGGAGGCGTGTCACATCCTGACAGAGACTCTGGGGACCTACTGCCTTGTGGGCCAATCTGTCAGCAAGGCAGCCACCAAGCGTCTGAAGCTAGCCATCTTTGGCCCTGTCACCAGCACCGCCATGGAGTACCATATCCGGGTCTACTGCCTGGACGACACGCAGGACACCCTCAAGGTAGACCCTTCATTCAGGGCTGCAACTCACCTCGTTAGATGCTGTCATTTATTCAGTTGATGTTCTGCTTTCACATCCTTATTTACTGATGTGTTTTTACTACAGCTGTAAGAGTAAATAGCCATTTTGGATGTTTATAGCATTGCATTTACATTTTTATCTATTTAGCACATGCTTTTATCCAAAGCGACATATGCTTTTTGAGAAAGCAAGGTCAGACAGTCCTAGAGCAGTAGGTGCTAAGAGGCCTCGCTCAAGGACCCAATGATAAAATGTCTTTGCTGTCTATCGGATTTGAACCAATCACAGACGGCACTCAGCTGTTGTCTAGAAGCAGCAGGGGGTGTATATACACAGCGGCTCTGAGAGTTGTACCATATACGCATTCACACTGCGTGCAGTTCCACAACCACTGCACCACCTACTGGTAATCCCTGTTTCTATGTGTCACCTCCGGCCATGGAGAGAGTGGGGAAGTGAAGGGGCCCCTGCACAGCTGCAAGGTGAACTTCATCAGTCAAGGGCAGAGATTTCACGGCTTGGGTCGGTTTGGACTCCCCTGTAAGAACTCGCCAAATTCCTCGCTGTTCAGCCCAAGCGGAAAGTAAAAATAGGATTGTTCCCTCTAAGAATAGATCTGAAATCCTCTGCCCTTTACTGGCAGCGAAGTTCATGGTGTCCCAGCAGGGGTCGGACAGCCAGGTGTGAATCTGGCCAGCGGACTCTGAGCCAGTGAAACGTCGCATTGTCCAGGAAGCTAAAAACAGCACGTGTAGGAGGTGTTAAGTTCTGTTTGTTTCAGTATTGTATTTTTTTCTCTGGTTACCTTGGTAATTTCATGCTGACAGGAGATTGCGTCCCCCCCCCCCATCCCATTATCCCTAACAGACCGCACTGTGGGTCTGTGTTATTCTCGCTATCGGACAGATGGTCACAACCCTCTCAGGTTGCAGTCGACATTTTCACCCTCTCTGATTGGCTGATGACCAGTTGAGGATTGGCTCATAATTAGTGGTCAATTGACAGACCCCCTCCTGTTGGTCACCCCCCGATTCAAGGACAACGTCAATTTTTGTGTGGGTGTCTATTCTTCCACAGTCATGACTTTGTGCTCCCCCCACCCCCACAGGAGGTCCTTCAGATGGAGACGCAGATGGGAGGGAAGCTGCTTGATGAACCAAAGACCCTAAACTTCAAGGACAGTACGCACAACCTGCGTCTATCCATCCACGACGTCCCGCATGCGCTGTGGAAGAGCAAGTTACTGGCCAAGTATCAGGTGAGCTGGTGAGAGGGGGCAGGAAGATGGATGCCAGCCCCACCCTGGTCTACCCCACACAGGCTCCGCCTCCAGCCCTGCCTAAGGCCCCTATTTGAAAACCTGCTCTCCCCCATAGGAGCTGCCGTTCTCTGAGGTGTGGAGCGGATCCCACCGCACCCTCCACTGCACCTTCACCTTGGAGCGCTTCTCGGGCAGCACCACCGAACTCACCTGTAAGCTGTGCGTGCGGCAGGTGGAGGGGGAGGGCCAGATATTCCAGCTGAACAGCACCCTATCAGAGGTGAGTGCTGAGGCATGCCACGCCCCCTACCACCCAGACACACCCATCCGGCCCCACCTAACAGACACACCATTCACCCTTGATTTGAACCCGGGTATTACATGCTGTTTCTTTGAGGGCCCAGAGAAATCAAAGACATGAAATATTTATTTCCCTCGCTTTCTGGACCTCTGTGACTGCAACCTCGTGTTCCACTGCTTTTCGGACCCATCGATGGAGAGCCATCCTGCATCAGAAGACACCCAGCAGTCGGTTTTAATCACACAGAAGCTGCCTAGTGCCACTTTATATACGGCAGCAAAACATTTAGAATTCTGGTTTCATCGGGTATAAATGCTTTTCTGGACTGGACGCTCAGCTTGAAATCAATATGTTGGCTTGTCGAGCTGGTTATTCAGCTCAGCGTATTGTGGATTTTTAATGGAATTGGTCACGTCGCACCTCAGCACCAAAAACCATCCTCTAGGACCACAGAAGCCATTACCGACTGCAACAGCCGGGAAATATCGTCTCGTAGCCCAAGTCTCTCTGCTTGTAAAATGACATGTAACTCCTCCGGGTGCCATTTTGAATCCTGCAGCCTGTGGCCCTCAGACACTCTAACCTGACCTGAGCTCCTCCCGCTCTACTGGTATCTTGGTTAAAGAAACGCTTTCAGCATTCGGCCCCCTGCAGTGAATGGGGGTGGGGGCTGAGATACTTTGCCATAATCACTGATTGCTTTTACTGCCCCCAAGTGGCTGTAGGGGCAAAAAACAGCTTCTGCTTCTTTGTTATTATTATTATTATTATTATTATTATTATTATTATTATATTGGGTTAGTACACCTCTGCAGTGTCACTTGGTAATGGCCCATATGTCACACCAGCAGCCCGTCTCTGATTATAATTGCAAACAGATCTACCGTCCTCATTTAACACCGCCAGTCAACTTGCTTCTCGCCAATTTAATTCTAGAATTTGTCCTTGTCACTTTCTCAGGAATTAAATTTAACATGACGGTTGGAGGTGGTAAGAGCGCCCTCATGTGGGCATTTCCACTCCTGCGCTCCAGGTGCTCGGATCTGTCTTCCTCGTACGGCTCCTTGGGGGAAGCTGCCGCATGTTTGCTGATGGTTTCAGTTTAAAAACAGTAAATATTACAAATCTCTGCTCTCAGCCTTACGTATTTATTCTTTGTGATAGGCCATTTAATTAGTACACTGCATTTTTTTTATTATTTTACAGAAGTATTAGTGTGTTGTCATTGTTATGAAACCTTGTTGTATTGACTCATTGATCATATGGA
>JAODKF010000046.1:5923746-5935266 GCA_026779585.1 Mormyrus proboscirostris | reverse complement strand
ACCCAAATAATCCAAATGTCTACCCAAAGATGACATCCTGTGCTGCGAAATAATTTCTGTAAGGACTCTGGAGCTGCCATCTCCGCGCGATCTCCCACAGGATCAGCCCAAAGCTGTACATATCGGCCATAATGTAGGACTGGAAGTGCTTCCTGTTCAGGCTCTCGTCCAGGACCTCCGGAGGCATGTACCGCTTGGTGCCGACCCGCGTGTTTGGCGGGATGTCCACCTCGTTGGTATCACTGCATGGAGGGTGGAGAGTTAGCTGGCGAGCTTGTCCTGGACTGGAGAGGCAAACTCACAACATCTATATATTATCAGATGGACTGAAGGGCTTTTTTGCAGTTTTTGGTACAGCTGAATGCTTCACAGACACGGATATGTTAAACATTTTCACACAGATGGCTGAACTGCTACGCCATCTACTGGCATGTGAGCACATTTGCAGGTTCATATTCAGACTGTTCACTCGCGACCTCACTTCTGCACTGTCCACTGACATTGTGGAAATGAAATATCTCATGGAGGCGCGCTTCATGCTTTAGCCTCCTATGCACCCCCCATCCTGTCTTCCCCTCCTCCTTTGCCTCCTCTTCTCTCCCACTCTCTTACCCCTCCAATCCCCGTCCCCACCGCTGCCCCCCCCTGACCTGATGAACTTGACGGCCAGGCCCAGGTCGGCGATGCAGCATGTGCCGTTCCTCTTCACCAGGATGTTCTTGCTCTTGAGGTCGCGGTGGGCGATGGCCGGCTTGCCCTGCGTGCCGAAGATCTCGGTGTGCAGATGGCAGAGGCCCGATATGGAGGAGTATGCCAACCGGAGCATGGCCCGGCTGTCCAGCGTGGTGGATTTGAGGTAGTCGTAGAGGGAGCCGCTCTCGTGGTAATCGGTGATTAGGTACAGCTGCGTCCAAGAGCCAGTGCCCTTGATGTCCGCTGCAATGAAGCCTGGGAGACAGAGCAGGCCAGTCAGAGCCTGAGACTGGATACAGGGCAGTAGCTCCGAAGACAGATTCATTAATTACACACCATGGCAGATCGATCAGGTAGATGCAGAAACATCATTAATCAATCAGGCAAAAGGAATCGATTAAACGCTCAGGATTGTGGTTTGGCCGTTTCAAGAAATGAACACAGGGAGTTTCAAGGAATAAAATATCGTGACAGTGAAGAAATCACACACTGACGGAAAAAATCAGACACTGAAAAAATCAGATAAAGTGACAGTGAAGAA
The DNA here is from genome assembly GCA_026779585.1 of Mormyrus proboscirostris. NCBI lineage: Eukaryota > Metazoa > Chordata > Actinopteri > Osteoglossiformes > Mormyridae > Mormyrus > Mormyrus proboscirostris. The sequence goes on along the minus strand of JAODKF010000046.1, from coordinate 5,934,032 downwards.
ATCACCCATATTTACAGTGAAAAAATCAGACACTCTGACTGAAAAAAATCAGATACAGTGACTGAAGAAATCACACACTGACAGTGGAGAAAACAGGCAGTGACAGCGAAGGACTCAGACACTGACTGAAAAAAATCACACAAAGTGATGGTGAAGAAATCACTCAGAGAACCAGTATCAGCTGCATCAGTGAGCATTTGTGAAGAGCTCTCTAGGCCTACAGGTTTCATGTCTATAAAAGCCCAGCCAAGGCCTCCCTACCCAGGATGTTCTCGTGTCTCATCAGCACGGTCTGGTAGATCTCCGTCTCCCGGAACCAGCTGGCCTCTTCAGTTGTGAAGAACACTTTGACGGCCACTCTTTCCCCCCGCCAGCGGCCCATCCACACCTCGCCGTACCGCCCTTTACCGATCTGCTTCACCATCTGGATCTGCTTGGCGATGGTTCGCTGCACCTGCAGGACAGGCCGGATTCAACCAACTTATCGTATTCTGTCACTGTGTCATGCATCTGGTTTTTTGTTGTTATTTAACCGATTGATGTAACTGGTAGCTGCAGTGCATAGATCTTACCAGCAGGGGGAGGCCTGAGCCACTGCCAGAGCTCTGTGACTGCTCGATCAGGTCCTTCAGTGATTCTCCAGAAGGGATATAGGTCTCGTCCTGCTCGAGACCAATGCTGTATCGAGGCCGTGACTCCTGGCGCTTGTACCTGGCCAAGAAACTACAATATCAGCAAGTGTTCATCCTTTCTGATTGTTACAAGAAACTGAAAGGATTAATCATTTCAGTTCAATAACAGGTAGTAAAATAGGATAAGATGATAGTAAACCCTCTTTTTTAGTTACTGGGCTTGAAAAAAATCTTGGATTTGTTATAAACATTCATGTTTTTGAGTATTTGAGGTAGAACTCCCACAATGATATATAGTGTGTGTGTGTGTGTGTGTGTGTGTTTGGTCTAGGTATACATTACATGGTGGGGACCAAATGTCCCCACAATGTGATAAAAACTTTTTCGGTCCCCGCATGTGTGAGGTGCTCACCTGAAGTAGCAGAAAACTATGATGATGACGAGAATAATGCTGCACACAGTGATGGAGACGAGCAAAGCCAAGTGATGAATAACCTCCCCATCGGTATAATCTATAGGAAGTATATCAGTGTCACAGTTAACAGGAAGTACATCACACACAATGTCACAGTCAACAGGAAGTACATCACATACTATATCACGCAGTGTCAGTCTACATGACATACACAGTTTCAGTTGAAAAAGAAGTATATCACAGAGTGTGACACTCTATGGAGAGTACACCACATAGCATTACACTCTTAATGCTTCTCAAAACCAACACAGCATCATGGCCGATAAAAACCTCTCACACGCAAACAGCATCACATCATAGACTATGAAAAAACTGCTACAATCACACCATGTGTACAACCTCTCACACACCAAAGCTTATATCAGCCAAAGGCTTTGGGCTGGTGTTGGCCAAGCCCTCACAGCTTCCCACAAGCCTTAAGGGGCCTGGGCAACCTGAGCCCTGATCGATCACGTCCCTTCCTGGAGCCCCGCGATGGAGTTTCATGCTGATGACACAGCAGGACGTCCGCCGGGCAGCTGCTTCCTCTGGGGACGCTTGTCTTACTGTCACGCTATTGAGAACGCGACCTGTGAACCTTAGTGACTTTTCCCAGAACCTCCCCCATCCCCCCCCCCCCAGCCAGATGCTTCCACACACTCATGCACAGCTAAAGTGATGGAGGGAGCTGGGTCTTACTGGGAGGCTTCTGTGGCGGCAGGGTGGGGTGCAGATCGCGGTTGCAGAAGTCCTGGTCGGTACAACACTCCAGACTTCGCCTCAGTCGGGAATTCCCCGTGTCCTGCAGAGGTCGTAGTGATCAGACGGCCACCATGAAACTCAACTCACAGACTAGGACATCAAGTTCAGGATAGGCTCTCAAGTCTGACCCCACTAATCTAACCAGAATTCACCCTGCACTGGAGCTGTGATCCAACCAGTCCAAGCTTTACTCACCCTGCACTGGAACTCTGATCCCACCAGTCCAAGGCACCCAGACGTGATGACTGGAATTCCACCCTCTTCTTCCTCCACCATGGTGAAGCAGTATCCATCCGTCCTACACAGTAACGTAAGATCATCAGCATCATCACACCCATTGTCATCCTCACTTAAACACCCAACACCTGCACGGTAACCACCAGCTACATTCTCAGCATTACGACAGCAGTGAATACAGCTACCATGTTGATCCTCATTCTAGTCCTTACTGTCCCCGGCATGTTTACAGTAAGAGATGCCGCTCTGTGAAGAAATATGGTGCTAACAAGTTCTTTCAACCACAAGTCGAGTTTAGCTGCACCGCTGAACATGCAGTAATACAGCTGATTCCCCGGGCAAACGCGGCCAGTTGAAATCAGTTCCAGAGTTTGTGAGTGGCACTACATGTAAACAACAGTATAACAAAATACGTCTTTTTCTCATTATTGTAATCATTTTCTCGTGTTCCACTCGATTTTCACTCATTCCCAGCCCTGGCAAGGAACCCATATGAGGGACTTTTGTTTATCAGCCGCAATATGCGAATTTTATGTGACAGTGTATGTGTTACATGCTAATTGGCGAATTAAGCAGTCATAACAGATGTCAGTGATTACTCGTCCTGTGTGCTGCTCACTGGCGAACGTCAGTGTCGAGTGTCATCTGGGCCTTTGTTTTTATAGAAATACCCCGAGATTACCCTGGAGTGAGCGGCGAATGGGAGGCCTGGTATACCGGACCTGGTGCACCTACCTGCAGGTGTTGTTGGCTGTGTCTTCTGGGCAATGATGGTAGCAATAGCACCAGAGGAGGCGTGGGGGCGGAGCCGGGGCGGTGCTGCTGCCGTCACCTTTCGCGCCCTCCGCCGGGGACTTCCCAGGGCTCCTGTTCAGGACGTTGGCTAGGAGGGGAGAGGAGAGCCAGGGTTAAGCCAGTGGACCTTAGCAGAGCAGTGAGCAGAGTCTGTTTCTTGTGGAGACAGCAGCGAGAGGCCAGGCCAGGAGCTGCAGGGACAAGGAGCGATGGGGCAGAGCTGGAGTAAAGCAGGAGGTCAGGATAGGAGAGCAGGGGGAGGTCAGACCTCTGCCGAGTTAGAAGAACATCGCCGCTGTGATTGTGAGCCTGGTGGCTGCTACCTGCTTCTGCGGGGCAGTAGGCGGCGCAGGAGTCACCACAAAGAGGCCGTCCCTTTGACCTCTGCACCAGACTGGGTGGATGACCGCGCTGGAACGTGCCGGAACAGACAGCCCCCGCACACTTCAACACCAAACCCCCCCCCCGATGGGTGCTCATCTTTCAACACCCCTTCCTCCGCTAATGGTGCGTGATCAAAGTGGCTGATTCACAGCGGGTCCTCATCGGACACGCTCGTCCGTCACATGGCCTACCGCCCTAAAGCGGTTGTACCGCGATGGAAATGTAAAGCGGGCAAGCTGTGCAGAATTTATCTGCAGGAGTAAGGGGAGATGAAGATGAAGGAAGAAGGGATGAAGGACATGTCTATCGCTCGTAAATCTGCCCCTTCAGCACTGGCCAGCTCCTTCATTGAGTCCAGATGGTAGCACAGCTGCCTCGCAGCAGGATTGAACGGCCGGTACCGTGCAGCCCGACCTGGCCGACCCGGCTGAGCCCGGCTGCCTGGTTGACATCTGGACCAGACCAAATGAACAGCCGGGGGTGGGGGGGACTAAGTAGGTCCACATCAGCAAGGCGGACCTTTCTCACAGATGCTATTGGCCAGCAAAGACGACCATTCATCACATCTCCACCAATCTAATGGGGAGATCCGGCCACAAGGGGGCCTGTGTCCATCACTGTGAGACCAGGGCACACACGTACTGCTGGGCACATTACTGCGGCCCATACCACGCCGAATCGGACCTCTCAAAGCTCGCGAAGCGCCTGGCAGCACTGGCAAATGGTGTCGCCTGGGGGGTCCACCTATGTCGGCAAAAAAAAAAATTCTCTCCACTGTGATCAATGACTCACAAGCAAATAAATAACCATGGCGTGTTATTAGCTGCCCGTGGTCAGCACTCGTTATCATAAGTGAGATTTAGTACGCCTCGCCGAAGGCCCGACGGGCCCTGTGGCTTTCCACCTGCCAGACGCTGCCATCCAGCCCATCCATCACCATCCCCCAGGCCCAGGAATTCCCCAGTGAGCCGATTGGTGCGGAGTGGCTATTCTGGCTGCCAATCACACACCGACAATCAATCAAAACCAACCGACGCCTTCCTGGTCAAACCACAGCGAGGGAGAGGATGAGAAGGCTGAGGCAACTTGACGTGTGACCACCACCTATACGGAATCTGAGCTCCAGTTATAGAAACTGAGTCACCCTCACAAATCCCCCCCCCCCCATCTATCTCTGGCCATCTGCCCACCGCGACCAGACCCGGAAGCCCTCCGCTCATTATGCAGTGAGCGATGCTCTTTCCCTCTGCCTCTCCACCTCAAGGCTGCCTGGGCATTATCTTCACTCACTTGCTTAGCTGCACCACAGAGGCATGATAACCAGGTTATGGAGGCCGAAAGCCACCGAGAAAAAGCCAGAAGCTTCTAAAATGTCTAGATAGACCCCTAAGCTCCACCCACGATGAGGTGGTGCCGGCCAGTCGGGCCCAAGACTCTTCCACCTGCCCGCCGCTGTCACGCAGCCCCGCTAGCAGTTAAGCATGGCCTGTATCTCCCCAGCCCTAATATTTTGGTAACTCCGATTAACGGTATCGCCCAGATTGTTCAGTGACGGCAGCGTGAGAAATGTAGACTTCATTAGTGGCATGTTATGTCTGCTTTAATTCCCGCTACGGCGCAAGAGCGTATTCCGCACCGCACCTCTGGAATTGGGTTTGACGCTAATGATGCGATGGATTACGGTGAAAAATGACTCACAGCTGCCTGGACGAAAGTCAGGAATTTCACCCACTATTTTCACCCCCTCGCTTTCAGAATAAAGCGAGAGCAATGTGCCTTGGAAAGCTCCGGAAACTGCGGCTGATCGCCCGGCATCGCGCATCACATGAAGCACCAGCGCCTTGACTGCTCACCGGGAACTGGGGCGATGAGGAATTCCCAGAAGGCCATGGGCTGATAATAATTCCTGCAATAACTGATGTAGCAAAGTCATGGCAAAGAGACCCAACGGGGGGTATTTAATATGCCCTTGGGGCGGATCCGGTGTCCGGCTGAAGGCTTTAGGCTGTAGGTGTGCAAACTCGTCCATTTTGTAAATTTCTTTCTCTTTCCCAAACTGAGAAGGCTGAGAAGTCACATGGTCATGAAATCTGAGCTGTTAGGTCACATGACCAGGTACGGAAGGCCCAGTCACAGACAGCAAGCGTATTGATTTGCAACCCAGCATATGCAAATGGACGGTCCCGTAAAATTTACATAAATGTTAGATGTCAGTGCTATCTACCTAAGAACCGTTAAGTGACCTTTCCCTGTGTGCTTGTTTTCTGAAAGGGACAGATCACAGATAGCTGCTTCAGGATGTGTATGATTGACACTGGAACCGCTGTCACCGGGAATATGTTATGGGTCACTGACTCCCAGCATTTGTTGGATTTTATTGCAGTTATTTGTTCAGGGTTCCCTGTTTGTTTTGTTTTGTTTGGTTTTATTTTTCTTCACATTCCACTCCCTCCATGTCACAGATACGTAGCTTCAAGGACATATGAGCAGCAGAAAGTCACATATCGACGGTCACATGGGCATATCGGGCCTGAATTGGAGCTCAGAAAGGATTTTTTTAAACATCTGCTTTGCTGTATGTCTCCCCGGTCTCCATCAGACATATCGGCAGAGTATATCACACGTTAAATCTTCCGACTTATTTTAGGGGTTTGTAATTAAGCCCTGGAATTACATCTCTGCTCCTGTACATTTCTTCCATGTTCTTCTCACTGTGATTTTCTCGTTTTCTCATATTCAGATTAGCAGCGCCTTTTGGGATTTACTCAGTGCTTTATATTGGCGAGAATAAAAAAGAGCCATAGACCAATGTATGAAAAGATGGCTGTAAATCCGGAACGACGGAGAACTTCTATATCCAGAGGAGAGGCTGCCAGCGGGCCGGGCAAGGTGCTATTGGGGGGGGGGGTCATAAATCCCCCACTAGCTCTATTATGTGAGGTGCCAGTTATGTGAGGTGTTGGCCAGTTGGTGCCCGAATCAATCTCACGTTTCCCACGTCTCACTGTTAGGCCACAGGAAAGCCGGGCTCTCCATTCTCCTTTTTATGCTTATTTCCCTTCATTCCAAGTGAAGCTGTTGGCCGCACAGTGTTCTTCACACAGCTGGGGGATTGGGGTTCTGAAAGCTGATTGGCCGTCAGAGTGCCACCTCGCCTGTCACTCACCACCAATTGAAAAAAATATCATTGGATAATAACTAGGGTGACCCCACTGCATAAGTCATGCTCCAACACCTTTAAAAAAATCCTGTGCTGCCTCTGCATACAACTGTCTGTTGCTGTATCTGCTGGTGTGCTACGGCGCACCACGAGGGACAGAAATCGCCAGGCGAGCAAGCGGGTCCAGACACTACGTGCTGGCAGACAGCCCGACACACCATCCTTGGCTCGTAAAGCGCCGATGCAGCTGGAAAAGTGTTTTCCGAGGTGTATACTGAAGGAACTGAAGCAGGTCACTGCACAGGTCTCCACAGCAGCCATACTGCTGCACCCTGGAGCCCGAGAATTCCTTCAAATCCTAACCTGTACCCTGTTCCCCAACAGGGGAAACTCTTCCTCCCCTCAGTTAGTAAAAAAGATTATAATCCAGTCCCCTGGCGTCGGACTTTGGACAATCCCATATTTGAAATAGGAGCGAATGGTACCTGAGGAGACGACCCCGAATTTCGTGAGTCATTGTCAGGAAGTGAAGCGTGTTGTGCTAAAGGTATCCGGCGTAAAGGCAGCTGGCGCGGGAGGAAACTCTCCATGACAGCGCTGAATACAGCAGAGAACGTTCCAGAAGTTCACATGAGGAGCGCGGCATGGAGAGGGGTGGAGAGGGAACAGCAGGAGATGTTGTCGGGTCACAGAGAGACACAGAGACTCGTACCCCTCCCGAAAAGAGGGAGCGACAGTTTAGGCTGCCGTCCTCATCAATCTCGACAGATGAACCCACAGGATCCCCCTCACACACACAAAAAAGGGAGCGAAAGAATCCCGACCTTTCTCTGTAAAACCAAAACATCGTAAGCCCCCTTGCCCCCCCCCCATGCCTTTTTATCCTCTTAGAAAGGAGCACCGAGGGTATTCTCAACATATATCCTGCAAGCCTCAACCTCCCTCGCCAGCATTTACTTAGCCAGGATTGATGGCTGCTTTCGGGAGGGGGGTTTCGGTGTGGAGACAGAGCAGGCGCTGATCCTTATCCTTGGAATCCAAGGATGATGGGGGAGTGGGTGGTTCCCCTCTGAAAGACGGTCGCTTCCCTCACCCAATTAGCACGACCGCAGACACCTTGGCCCCGCCCCACCTGACCCGGAGTGGGTGACAATGCTCATCAATTATGGCACTGCTGTCAAACATGCTGCAAAGAGCAAGTCATCGTAAGAATGTGCAGGATGTAAACAGCCCCCCCCCCCCCTCAGCCTAGATCATCAAAAAGAATCCATTTATCTACTCTATCCGGCTCCCTACTTTCCTGCTCCCCGTCCGTTGCCCCTGCTCTTTCCCTCTTCTCGCGCCGGGGGCTGTTTGACAGTCCTCTCCACAGTGAGACAGGACACGGCTGACGTTAAAAGCCGCTTGTTTGAATGTGGTACTCACCCGGTCCGAATGAGGTCCGAGGTCCGGCCGCCTCTCTCTCCTTCTCACAGGTAAATAACTCTGGGAACTGGAAGGTCACCACCGAGCGTGAGACAGAAGGGCCAGAACACAGGAACAGGCGATGACCTTGGGGTACCGGTAATGTCCCCCAGAGGCTGCCGCTAACCCCCCAGGCCCTCCACCCCCCCCACGATGGAGCTCGAATATGGGTGTTCTACTCCTTGTGGTCATGGCTACAGCAGGACCTGGGTTGAGATTGGGAATCTTGACCCTGCAGCATGGTGATGATGTCACCTGGGACAGGCTGGTGCTGCTCGACCCACAGTGGATCCGGCTTTGGGCCGGCCAGAACCAACATGTCATCTGTGACTATAATGAAGAGCTTTGCACCAATGGGCACCCCTCCCTGCCCTCCCCTGAGCATGGGGGTGCCACAGGGGAGTGAAACGGTGCGATGTGGCCCTGATGATCCTTAGACACCTCAGAGGGTGCCTGGGATCTCAAGAATGTCTGGAAAAATGAAGAGGGCTGCTCCTGGGCATTGAACACTGCGCCTCCCTATCTCCTCCCGTCGAGACGGGGAGGACAGTAAGACATGTGCCCAGCTACACCGACAGCCGAGCGATCCTCCCCATGAGGAAACAGCCAGCTGGCTGGGAGCAGCGGTAAAGTGTGATATGAGGCAGTGAGGGTAACGATCCGGGGTCACCCCAGCCAGCCGGGGTGGGGGTACAAGCCTAAGACAATAAACAAGCCAGAAATGGGGGCAGTTCGGGGGTCAGGACGCCTGTCACTTTGAAAGACATTTTTCTAGTGGCAGTTTCAAGAGAAAAGGAGAATAATGATAAGCGAAATGAAAATGAATAAAACAGGGGGAAGGCTTGCTGGGGGGAGCAGCGTCAGACACTCAACAGCCAATGGGAGCCCCCGTTGAATGAAGGTGCCTCCACTAACGAGCCGCGTCGGGGAACCCCCCCCCACTGCGGGGCTGGGGGAGATGCAGCGAGATCCCGGGGCCGAGAGCTGGATAAACAGCGACCTTAGGTAGCAGCCGCCAAATAGCAGCCAGAGAGAGACAGGAAGGCTCCCAGAACAGCTGGCTCACATCGGCCTCCACAGAAGCCACAGGAAGTCAGCAGAGGCCAGAAAGCCCAAAGGTCCAATTTCTCTGCCCTCAGCATCCTTATTCCCAGGTGATGGAGTCTCCTGACTCTCCACAACTATCAGGCATCTTCAGTAAAAGCATTCTTATTTTGTAATTATTATTTTGCCTTTTTTTTTATTTAAATGTGTTTCATTTTGTTTTTTAATTTCTAAAATTTTAATTTTATCTGCAACCAATACTGTCCTATATAATAAAATTATCTTTGAATATCATTCTTGTGTTTTTAAAAGGGATGATTTAATAATGCAAAAGAAAGAAAAATCTCCAAATTCAGCCCCGACAGTATCTATGCGACCGTTTAAGGAATAAACAAGCATTTTGGGTCAGAGGCCAGTAGGGGTCAGATATCCTGGCCTGAGCTGTGCAGGTTTTGCTATGTGTATCGCTAACCAATGACAGGAAGGGCAGCGGATCCGTGCTTTGCAGACCGGAGATGCGATTATGATCCCACAATCCTTAGCGTCATCCACAGCTGGTCTCGCACCTGGATGCGAGTTCATCAAAAAAAAAAAGCAGTCACATCAAAATCATAAAAAGGAAGCACACACCATGTAAGATGTACGGGCCCATTGCATGTTAGAATTCTGCCGTTATTGGAGACAGATGGGAAAACAAACGTGACAAGTCAGCTCCGCACGGAAGGCCGGATGCAGCGGCAGACGGGGGCCTGGAGTAGAGCGTTATCTGCCGGACTCCCGCTCCGCACACCTGGCTACACGGCCACGGTTCCCAGAAGAAAGCAAACATGAAGCCAGGCAAACAGAATCTGGACGGGGGTCCGGACCGCTTGCACAGATTTACAGTATGAATGCTGCGTGGCTCTTCATTGTGCATTTTTCTCATTATTACAACCCGGGGACCAAATTTTCCGACAATGTGATAAATCCTGTAACTTACATTTTTTCGTTCTTCACAAGAATAACCTTCTATTTTATAAAAATCTGTAACTGCCTTCAAAAAAACTAAAAATGCCAAAAGTCTTGTATTTTTTGTTACTTTTGGTAAAGGTTAGGGCTGGGTAGGGGTTAAAGTTATCATAGTTAGGACTTGAGTTTTGCCCACAAACATACAAGTACAAACGTGTGTGTGTGTGTGTGTGTTTTTACACGCTCTGTGTGACTGTGTATGTGTGTATGTTTACACGCACTGTGTGACTGTGTATGTGTGTGCGTGTCTGTGTGACTGTATGTGTGTATGTTTTTACATGCTCTGTGTGACTGTGTATGTGTGTGCGTGTCTGTGTGACTGTGTATGTGTGTGTGTTTTTACATG
>JAODKF010000046.1:5902943-5915656 GCA_026779585.1 Mormyrus proboscirostris | reverse complement strand
CCCCCCCCCCCCCCCCCCCCCCCCCCCCCCCCCCCCCCCCCCCCCCCCCCCCCCCCCCCCCCCCCCCCCACAGAGCAGAGACAATCTCAAAGCAAGCCTTGACTTCAAACCCCAGAGACACTGCAGCACCCAATGACGCACACGGTGATTTTTTAACATGCCTCTCTGTCCCTACGCCATTTTCTCAAACGTCTCACTCCCTCCCTACCTTTTCGTAATCACCTCTCCATCTTTCCCTAAACTCTAGTCCTAACCTGTTCTCGCTACTCTGCTTCCTTTACAATGTGGCTCCGTCTGCCTCCGGAGAGCCTCCTTAAATCCACATTCTCCGTGTGAAAAAGGCAGCTGCAAAGTCAGACACCCCGACTCAGTGGGTCACGGCCTGCCTTGGCATCCAAGCTGTTTACCCCGAGCGGCTTCTCAGACTTTGCCGGACTCTTCCGCCAAGTGACGATGCAAACATTTGAGCTGTCCATGTCAAGACAGGGCCGACATTAACTATTCCCCACTGTCTGCATGTACTTCTGTTTGTTTTACCGGAATTAAAATGGTAACGTGCTCTCGCGCTGATCTATTTTAGTGCTCGCAGCCGTCGCGATCCAGGAGTCACACATGCACCAGCTATTCTCATAGTCGGGCTTGTATTTGGGTCAATAATGCAATGCGACTACATGCTAAAAGGGCAGCCTGGCAAACGGGACAGCAGGTACACTGTCTGGGCGCGAGAGGATTAAGGGGGGGCAGGGAGGGGGAGAAAGCGACGATGAGTTCCCATTTTACAAAACACCCACCTTGGTCTAATATTCGGGTAATCAGCAACCGGCAATGAGTGGCAATGAAGATGAGGAAGACATGAAGAAATGGTGAGGAACCAAGAGGAATCAAGGAACTGGGATGGGCCACCAAACCGCGACGTCTCATCTGGGACCTTAGCGATTATTTTGAACATTAACATGGAAAGACTCCATGATGATCAGGGGCCCGTGTGACACTTAAGACCACACACACGCGTGTTTGGCTGACATGTGTACAAAGCAGCAGCGGCACAGCCACGGGCTGGAAGAAGGAGAGGGGGACGATCCATTCGAAAGCTTAAATTCCAGCTGCGTCTCTAAGTGTCAGACAGCTGAAGTTGCGTGAATCCCTTGAAGTGAAGAGCACACACACTGAAAGCAGTAAAACCAAAGCACATGGGTCACAGTCATAGAGGCCTATAACCCACCAGAACTGCTACAGCCATCACTGGGGACTCAACCAAAAAATCAAATCTGCCTCCACCAAACCGATATCGAAAAATACATCAGGCACTGAGTGGCTCAAAAAACATTTTGGAGACCAATAACTGGAACGAATACTATGCAAATATATACTTTGACCACAGAAAGAAAGAAGAATTACAGAGGTGATAAAAGACAGGAAACCAAACTTAAAATTAGCGTAAATTCCGAAAGCCAAAGACTGGATCTGGGGATTACCCGTAAAGAGTGGCCTGTTTAGGGCTGGGAGAACAAGCAGAGCCCCCACTCATCTAAAGACCTTGACAGGACGGAGTGAGCACAAACACCCCCCCCACCACAACAACTTCTGTGGGCTGCTGTCTCCCAGCTTTACAGCTCAAGCTGAAAATCACAGCTCCAACAACACTAATGTACGCAGGGGCGGAGTGGGCAAGGAGACACCCGGCGGAGTGGGGGCATTCCCTCAGGGGGGGCACGGGGGCATCCACTCACCCTCAGCCGCGTGGAGAATGGACAGCAGTGCCAGCAGCAGGGCGCTCCAAACGGGTTGTCCCGGTAAAGATGTCATCCTCTGTCCACCGCGGCGAGTCCCAGCGGCCTCCTTCGCTTCACCACGTCGGTCTGTGCGTGATGGGGATCAACGGGGGTGGGGGAGGGGGGCGGGGGCAGGGGGACTGGCAACTCTCCGCAGTGTGAGACCCGGCACACGACGCAGGTTCTCTCCGTCGTGCAAGCGTGCTCTGAACTGACGGCCTAGCTGTGAGGGCGGGAGAGAAAGGCAGAGAGAGAGAGAGAGAGAGAGGGAGAGGGGGAGGGAGAATGAGAGAGGGAGGGGGGGTGGTTAGTGGGCCGCTCTCTGGCTTGCTCGCATGCCGCCGCCCGTGCAGTTTGGCCGGCCCACTCTCGCCGGGCACCTTCTGGACGGGACAACAAAGCAGCAGCTGAACCCCCCCCACCCCCACGCTGACCTCGCCCCGTTCCCCTCACACTTCCCCAGCTCCTGTTTCCCAATGAAAGTGGTGGGGAGGGCTTGAGTGAGGGGCCGGGGAAGAGGGTTTTTGGGGGTGGGGATGGGGGCCATTGTAGCCCCCTCGGCGCACAAGGGGTGGTAAACACATGAGGGAATTCTTTCGCAAGCCACTGAACCGCCTGTGAGAGGGGGGGTTTGCATGGGTGATGGGGGGGGGCAGCGCAACAAACAAACCCACTTCACAGCCAGTTGGGATGTTGTCGCCCTGCTAGCTGGGCCTCCGTCCAAGTGATGGCGCTGTGGCACAGGTCTCAGGAGCGCCAGACTGGCCAGCCCATAAGAGGGATGCGCCGGGTTTCTGAGAGAACGGAGCTCGCCATTCATACTTCTGAGCCACAATCAGAGGGTCCTCCGGTGCATAGCCCGGAAACTTCTGTGGTGAGTCTTTGCTGAGCTGCTCCGGCAACTCGCAGACATTCTTAGGACAGATGGCGATCAGCCTGCGGGCAAGGGGGGTCCTAAGGAGGCCGTGATCACAGGGTTGTGGGTTCGAGTCCTAAAAAGGTGTGGGTTCCGGAATAGGCGGCAGATTCCCCCCGCAAACAGGCAGCTGTATAAACAAGGCCCCTCCTGCAGGTCACGCTGGACTCTAACGCCCACTGAGCAAATAAATGCATTAAATACAACAGGATTCCAGGGGAGCAATTTAACAGTCGCACCCCATGTCCTTCCTTGGGTTTTAAAACCAGTCTGGTGTGGTGTCTGAGAAATTATTCAATAAAATCCTCATATACACACTCCTGGGGCATGACACACCTATCTGGGTCATTGCTGGACCGTGATTAGTGTAATTATTGTATTATGGAAAATGTGAGAAGCTGATTGATTTTTTTATATTTGACCCCCCCCCCCCCAAGGAATCACTGGACAGGCTGCAAGCTCAGCCTGTTCAGATCAAACTATCACTGCTCTCTCAGGGAGGAAATCTGCATCAAGGACATATAGGCATCAAGGAAAATCACAACAACTTAAATTTCTGATTAGCCATTGACTAACTGGTATTAATCATGAGCAAACTGTCAGCAGAGGGCGATTATAACTGACATTGTGGAAAGAGTTTTGAGACAAATCAGTATAAATATCATTTGGAAGGACCGTGTTCAGGACCAGCACTTTGGATTCGATGAAGATCATAAGGAACGATAAAAGCAGGAAGACGGTCGGCTCCTAGCCAATGACTGAAACTCAGGGACAGTGCAGTTTCGGTAAATCTGTAAGCGGATAACCTGATTGGTCAAGCATGCTAAAGTCTGCGTTTCCAATAGCAACAAAAGAAAAAGTCATGAAAACACGGCAAAGCTTTGTCCGTTCTCCGTTCGTGTAGATCACGCTCACGACCAAGGACCAAAAATGCTGCAGTGGTTCTGTGGGCCAGAGAATGGGGATTGGCATTATGAGCAGGAGAAAACTGCAGTCCGCCTTCACCCAGTGGCACAGGTCAAAAAAACGTACTCATCAAGAGTGATAACTTCATCATTTCCGCTCAAAGACAAGGTGACAATTGGTTTATATCGATGTGGTTATAAGTTAAGACGACTGTTAATTGTACATGACTATTCAATGTTATGATGGTAGTTGTTGGTAACATATCACTGACCCCTGCAGTTTAGGAGTTCTTAACACCGTCAGTAACAGCAAGAGGCACAAAACAAGACAACAGTCACTAGTAGCGATCAGAGTAGCACGAGTCGACATTCGGGACTGAGACAGACGCTCAGAACCAGCAGAATGTGTTTGAACAGCACAGACGCGGTGAAATGGATTCGGCTATATTTAGCTGGTTGTTAATAGGTTTCCATTCGCTGGGAAATAGCTCTGTTCCTCCCCAGCGCCCCGTCCGCCTGTCCCAGAGGCCTGCAGATCCTGAACAAAGACCAGCTCTTCACCATGCCTAAAAAAGGGGCCACAGCAGGGCTGCCCCAGCACCGGGGAAAGGTAAAATGGCATGGGAGTCGTCGGTGTCAGAGTCCAAGCAACCGTGTGAGAATCGCTGTGGAACTGTGTCTGTGTTCAGTGACGTCAGGCAGGCAGCATGCAGCTGTGTCAGAGGTTAAATGTATATATGTGTATATATATATATATATATATATACACACACACACACACACACACACAAGTTACAGTAACGTGAGCTGGTCCTGGAGAATCACGGGGGCCGTCAGGAGGGGGCGTTTCCCATGTAACACGTGACCCGCGACTGCAGAGTGCCAACAGTCCCCAGGCTGATCTGCTGCAGTCAGGGGACTGGCAGCACAACCGACCCATGGGGACTGCTACCTGATCCTTTACCACGCCCCCCCCCCACCGCACTGGCAGGGGTCACCAGCGGCCCGACCTCTCGACGCCCGTAACGAAACGGCGCCTCGTATGGCACAAGCATTTCCTTTAAAAAGGTTAAAAGTTAAGCAGATTAACGGGAAGCTATTATAGAAATTACATCAAGTCTGCCAAAGGCGCGCAAAACAATAATGGTGCCGGACGACGGGCAAATATGCCCCCCCCCCCCTTACTGACTTGATGCCATTAGATTTTTGCTGTGAAAAAAAAAGATTTTTGCTGTGAAAAGGGTGTGACCCACCCAGCATGATGCCACGCCCCCGTCTCCCTGTGCGAGCCAATAGCGGTGAAGCCCAGCACCCAGGCTGAGAGCTGAGGGCGGACACAGTGAGAGCTGCCAAGCCAAAGAACAGGACACCGCAGGACGACAATGAGCGCGACCGTGGACACATCACGCAAATGGGGGGGGGACTGACAACCTCCCCACCTCCCTTCGCTCTCATCACTTTCCCTTCCTTGCCAGCAGACTTGCCATTCATAATCAGCTTACGGTTAAACCATTATCACATTATCGAGTCGAGGTGGCCATTTCTCTGATTCACCGGGGCCTGCCCACGTGCCTTGGGCCTCTACCTCCCCCCCCCGCTACCTTATCACTACGACACGACTCTGTTGCCAAGGCCAAGCTGGCAGAATAAAAGCAAACAGTATTAAATAACCAAATACAAATAAATTAATCGGGTAATGTAGTCAACAAAGGCAAGCCGAGATTTGACTAATTACACTGTGAGGTACAGTGTAAAGGCAATTTATGACAACGGTAAAAAGGGGCCCTGATAACGGTGAGCAGGAAGTGGAAAATTCTGGAGTTTCGAGTTCAGCTGTCACTGAACGGCCGTTTCGGTAAATATTAGCGAGACGCTAATGAGAAACACGCCAATCAAAGACCGCTAGGAATCATAATTTAATTGAAAGACATAACAAGAAAGCAGCAGGATAATTAGAGAAAGAAGAATCAGAATACGTTTGGTGTAATCCAGACCTTACAAAAAAAAAAAATGCTCTACCTCCATTCTTCCCATAACTAAAACTAGCATAGCAAAAACAACCACAGAAGATCAAAGGGCCGCAAACAAAGAGCGTAAAAATAATCACATGAAATGTGAAATTTCCCTTCTGTGGTCCTCGATGACGTGCAAGGTTGGGGGTTAAAGGTAGGACAGGAAGTGGAGAGAGGGAGGCGGCTTATTTTGTGGTCTGTCTTTGGGCGGGTGACCCTTACTGCAGACAGACATCGACCATTCATTGAACCACAGCCACCTTCTGCCCCCGGGCCTGGGGTATCTTTCAGGTGGCCAGTGAGAGGTGGGCAGAAACACCCACATAACCGGAACAGGTGAGGCAGGTGGGAATGGTTTCATCAAAAGCCACACCCCTCTGGCCTTCTTAGCTTACTGGGCCTGTGTTCCTCAGAAACCCGGCCCGAATCGCACCATACCGAGCAACAAGAAAACCGATTTGCGGATCAGGGGATTCCCGCGGTGTCATGGGAAACATTGTTGAACTGCAGGCCCAAGCTGAAAAATGAAAGTTCAGTGAGCCATACAAGGCTTGTCCGGATCAGCAGTGTCTCCTCTTCCTCGAGGTCCAACAGAACAGGCCAAACGGCAACATGCAGATGGAAAATATGACTGTTACAGGCAAAACTAAATGAAATGACTGATAGTAACTGGAAGATCCATGCAGTCAGTGACGATGTCTCACTCGGGGTTTCGATACCTCGCTGGTGTTTCCACACTGTAATGTCATGGAGACTGCAGTGAATAACCTGAACACCAAAGTAAAAACACACTCAACACCAACTACCACATCCTCATCTTTGAGGTTTCCCTCCAGGAGTTCCGTAGACCCATCGCATTGCTGACTGGGTCAGTCCTAAGCAGGAGATAATGGGTCAGGAAGCACTGTGTGGTAGTATCCTCATCATCAGAGAAGCTCACAATAGAAGCCAGTCACCAGAAATGCAACCTCTTGTGCTATCTCTGTAACCTCGGCGCACACAAAACATCTCAATGACTTCTTCACTGTTTATTTTGCCCAAGCATCAAAAGTGGTATCAAAATTTAAATTACAACCATCCCTAAAGTGATATGAATCTGAAATGAGTGAGTTGTACGTGTGTCCTGATGCAGTACAACGCCAGAAAGCATTCAGCATCTGTAAACGAAAACGGAAAATGCCAAAAGCTGTGTGTTAAAATTCGGGATTGGAGATTAAATTCTATGTTAATGTCGTTTCCCTCCGGTAAAGACAGTAATTATAGATCTATGAATATAATATTACACCCTAACAACGCTTCATGCTCTGCACAATGATATATATGGTTATATATTACATTTTTCTCCGTTTAATTATGTGCATGTATTATGCTAAGTTTTCACTGATTAGCACTTAGCATATAAACAGACTCTTAAAAATGTAATAGTGTGAACTGCTTCCAGTCAAGAGGACAATAACAGAACCAGAGTAAAAAGCCCACAGGGTCTCTTAGGTAAACAGTGTAAATCTGTAAGCTGAACCCCCCCTCTCCCTCCCCCCAAGGAGGGGCCTTTTGGTATGACACGAGACAGAACAGATCACCAACAGCTGCCTGATTACAATCCCACGTGCGGCAACTATTGCCCACCTGGTCATGTGACCGGTACTCAGAAAGGGGCGGGGTTTGGTGAGGGCAAAGCTGAGAACTCTCTCTGAGGTGGGGTTTCGGCCTCCCCCGAGGCACACCGGGGGGTGGGTTACTGGCTCTCACATTTGTTCTCCTGGAAACTTGGCATCTTCTGTCCCACAGCGTTACCCTTTAAGTCAAAGTGAACACAATAAAACTGAACTTAGTATACAGCACTGAACCACAAGAAACTCCACATCAACGACCACATTTTTTCCAATCAGCTAAAACCAGACCAAAAAATAATGCTATTCTATATAAGCAGCCTTCGGAATGATCAGCAGCATAGAGCACTGCTTGACCTCTGCCCACGTCAAAGGACCCCTGAGGCTGTCCAATGTACTGCCCAAGCCTCTTCTTTCATTTTCAGTTGCTTTATAGATATTTGAATGCAAAGTTGACTTGCATTGATTACGATCTTTATATGAAACCTGTTTTTTTCCAGATGGACATATTGACTACAGAAGACCAAGTGTAGGACCTTGTGCGAGTTGCTCCCTACTCCACTACCTGATATATTCAGTTTGCACAAGCTGGGCTGGAGCAACCAATTGGCCATGTGGTCAATGCGGCTCTGTCAAGGAGCCCCCCATCAATACAGCATTAAAAGGGCCCAGCCCAATGCTGGACGGTCCAGAGCTGAGCCTCTGCTCCGAAGGGGGATTGAACACAAAACCCGGCAGCTGCCCTTTGAGCCTGGGACACAAATCACTCTGAACATCAGTGTTGGGCATTTCAGGTCCAGAAACTACAAATCTAGACCAAGATTTTGTTTCTACTAACCAGCTGAACAGTCTGTGACTGCAACTCTTGATGCTCAACTGGTTGGTGGAAACAAAATATTGGTCTGGATTTATAGCTTCTGAACCTAAAATGCCCAACACTGCTGAACATACAGACCTGTTTGAATCTACACAGATTATCACTCAAACTGCGGAGCACCTAGGCCTCAAGCAGACCCCATCAGCCTGGCCCAATGCAGCTCCTGACAGGTGGGGACGAGGAAGGCACTCATTACCACACCGTGGGTCACGCACGTCGTCAGCTCATTGTTTACTCAGTTGCCGACAAGCTTCAGTCCTCCCACCACCTCCTTAAAGCCGCTGGTCTCAAATCAGTATTTAAACATGACGGCCGCTGCTAGATTTGATATTATTTACTTAATAATCCATGCATTATGGGTGGCATTAATTCAGGTCTATAACTCTTATCAGCATAGGGTTGGATCATGCAGTGTAAGCACCTCTCTATGGGGGAACCTCTATGGGGATCTCCTATTGTCCCTGTTATGAATAAAAATAGCTACAAAAGTGCTACAAAAAGCCGCCGTCATTGACAGGCTGCATCAGGGGCTACAGAAGAGGATCTGTGATCAAACAGGTAAAAAAAAAACTGCAGGTTCTATTATGCAGGGAGTCTCATGCATTCTGCCCATTCTGTTCATCGCCTGGTGCAACAGAAGCTAATACTGCCCCATGGTTTCTGCAAAGTTCTATCAGCATATGCCAACAAAACACGTTCCTTTATCAAGTACTGAACTGTGACGACTATAACCTCCACACTCTGCAAAAGCTCCACACTCTTTACTCTACAACACAGCATCCTTACATAAAGCTTTGCTAATCATATTCCATACGATGCCACAGTGCTTCATGTGAATTGTTTGAGCCTGCCATCCAAAAACCAATGTTCATTTTATCCAGTCTGAATGATATTTGGTGTGGATTTGGACCGCAGCAGCTGATATGAGCGGAACAGGAAGCCATCTCAATATTTCCACTGAAACAGAAACTTAAAACAACGCGAGGTCAGATTGTTTGGACATTATTTTTGGTTATTTATTCATTCATGGCATATCTAAGCAAGTACCAATGCGTCTCCAGCCTGGAGTGTATGCTGTGGTTGCTGGGGGGAGGGGGGTTGATGAGGATTCTGCTCAAATCTGCCCCCCCAAAAGACTTGTGTTAGCTTGACCTCTCACCTTATACCTGCTGTGTTCCAAAGAGGGAAGACAGAATGGAAGTGAGTCTTAAATGGAGGCAGAAAAGAAAACACTCATGTGCATAGAATGAAATGTGTGCCCTTTTGTTTCCGATAGGTGCGTAAACAGACTCAGCATAAAGTGCTGGGCACAGAGCGCTTAGACACAACCTTGTAGGAGCCGTGTATTAATGGGCTGATTAGGCTGTAAAAATCCACCCATCCTCCTTCAAATCGCTTATTGTGGTCAGGGTCACCGGACGTGCAAACGTCATACATGTACAATCCGTGTTTATGACTTGCATTTGAGTGTCTCCTGGGTTCAGAGCCCTGTAGAGTGGAGCGTCAGGCGTGAGTCTCACATGAAATGACAGTACTACAGTGTGAAATCTCACACTCCTGCAGCAAATCCTGTGGGAAAACCAAAGATTGTGGGGAATTAAAAATCCTGTGGGAAAACCAAAGATTGTGGGGAATTAAACTCTGCAGGTTCCGGCAGTTTCAGGGCCATTAACTAATCTCACTACGATAAACTTCAGACCTGTGCAGCTCAGAAACCCATTTATGAAAGCAGAACCTCACGGTGCCAGATACAGAGATGAAGTATGTCAAATAAACAGCTACCATTCCCAAAGGTCCTGTTTGATTTTCAGAATGTAAAATCCTGTTCACTGTTGTCTTCCCTTATCTACTTTTTAAACTTTATCTATTTTCACTCTGTCAGTTTTGCCAGTGAACCTATTTTACAGGAATGCACTTGAACATATAACTAAAAATATTAATGCAACTCAAACCTGCAGTGAGACACAGACACACTGACTGTTTACAGGCAAAAGTACAGACACAAAACATATGGACATAGACATAGACATAGATAGCAGGGGGTTACAAGGCAAGTGTATCGGCGATATATATTTTGAAGGTATCACAAGAGTCACGGTACAGCACTACACTGACATTCACTTTTAAGTAGCAGACGCTTTTGTCAAAAGCAACATACAAGTATGGCGACTGCACATTACAAACATACACGCCGTCAAGGAGTCAACTAGACCTAAGTGCGGCTAAGCTGAGCTTGCAATAAATGCCCAGTTACAAGTGTACTACTTAACGGTATTATTATAATGACAGGACAAAGCAGCAAGTGCCCATCACAGGATGTCTATGTGCTGGCCTAATGGTTAGGAAAGTGTTCTTGTAATTGAAAGATTGCTGGTTTGAATCCCTGACTAGCAAGCATATTGCCCACCCCTAGGCATAGGAAGCGAAAGGCACAGATATATGGATAGACTGCATACATACTAAATTACCAACAGAATCAGCCATACACAGATATATTGACAGCAGAAAGCCTGCAGACAAAGAGACAGAATTACTGACTTAGAAACAGAGACCCTTATGGATGTACAGTCATGGGCAGATATGCTGACAGCAAACCATCTGCCAACATATACAGGTATGCACATGTATTCACAGAATTACAGACATACAAATAATGTACTAACAGACATATACATTACCATTCAAAAATCTGGGGTCACTTAGAAATTTGCTTGTTTTCCATGAAAACATACATGAAATGAGTCTGAATAGGCAATATAACTAAACAAATTTGAAACAGTTATTGGCAAATTTAAAAATAATCATTGTGTTCTTCAAACTTTGCTTTCCTCAAGGAGTTTTCCATTTGC
This sequence comes from Mormyrus proboscirostris, assembly GCA_026779585.1. Taxonomy (NCBI): domain Eukaryota; kingdom Metazoa; phylum Chordata; class Actinopteri; order Osteoglossiformes; family Mormyridae; genus Mormyrus; species Mormyrus proboscirostris. The sequence continues at coordinate 5,904,715 of JAODKF010000046.1, read as the reverse complement.
AGTAAGAACAGCCTTGTAGACCTTGGCCATTCTAGAAGTCAGTTTGTTGAAGCAATCTGATGAGATTTCAGCCCGTGATTCCTGAGGCATCTCACAAGTTGGACTGGCCTGATGAGCACTTTTTACATACCATTTGTTCAAGCTGCTCCCATAGCAGTTCAACAGAGTTGAAATCCAGTGACTGTGCTGGCCACTCCACTGTACACAAAATACCAGCTGACTGCTACTTCCCTAAATAGTTCCTGCATAGTTTATAGCTGTGTTTGGGTCATTGTCCTGCTGTAGGATGAAATTGGCTCCAATTAAATGCCATCTACAGTTTATGGCATGATGTTGCAAAATGGAGTGATAGCCTTCCTTCCTCAAGATCCCTTTTGCCCTGTACAAATCTCCCACTTTATCATCACCAAAGCAGCCCCAAACCATCACATTGCCTCCACCGTGCTTGACAGATGTCCAGTGTCTTTTCATTTGATCTGCTTCTCAAAATGTCCTTCTTGGTGATCCAAACACCTCAAACTTAGTTTGGTCTCTCCATAGCACTTTTTTCCATTCCCCTGTACATTGTCTGTGTTCCAGGGTTGGGACCATTTCGGAATGCGTTTGTCAATTTCATTCCAAATCATGAAATGGAACTGGTACGATATGGCTTTTTCTTTGCAATTCTGCTCTAAAGGCCAGCATCCCGGACATTCACTGACATCAAGACTGGTTTTTTGCAGGTACTATTTAATGTACCTGGCAGTTAAAGACCTATGAGGTGTCTGTTTCTCAAACTACACACTCCAATATATTTATCCTCTCACTCAGTTGTGCACCGAGGCCTCTCTCTCCTCTTTCTATTGAGGTTTGAGCCAGTTTTTTGCTGCTCTGTGAACTGAGTAGCACACAGCATTGTAAGAGATCTTCAGTTTCCTGGCAATTTCTCGCATGAAATACCCTTGATTTCTCAGAACAAGAATAGATTGGTGAGTTTCAGAAAAAAGTTCTTTGTTTCTGACCATTTTGAACATGTAGTCGAACCCACAAGTGTCGATGCTCCAGATACAACAACTAGTCCAAAGGCCAGTTTTATTGCTTCTTTAATCAGCGCAACAATTTCATCTGTAATAACAGAAACCCAAAAGGTTTTTCTAACGATCAGTTAAGCTTTTAAAATGGTAAATTTGCATTAGCAAACACAACATTCCACTGGACCACAGGACTAATTGTTGCTGATAATGGGCCACTCTACACTATTTAGATATTCCATTAAAAAGCAGCCATTTCCAGCTATGATATTCATTTACAACATTAACAATGTCTACACAGTATTTCTGATCAATCTAATGTTATTTTAATGGACAAAAAACTTCCCTTCATTCAAAAACGAGTAAATTTCTAAATGACCCCAAACGTTTGAAAGGTTGTGTATATACAAAGAGACAGACTGGTGTGTATACCTACAGATATGAACAGACAGACATACAGCCCAACAGAAACAGACGTGTGGCTATACAGACAGACAGACATGTACATACAAACAGATAGACAGACTGACACGTGGCTATACAGGCAGACGTGAATATATAGACAGAGAATGACACGTGGCCTTACAGACAAACGTAGATATACTGACAGACTGAGACATACATATGGATATGTATACAGACAGACAGACAGACAGACATGCATACAGACGGAGACAGACATGTGGTTATACATACAGACATGTGGATATACAGACAAACAGACAGATACGCATACAGACAGAGAGACAGACATGTGGTTAT
>JAODKF010000046.1:5877267-5895274 GCA_026779585.1 Mormyrus proboscirostris | reverse complement strand
CCCCGCCCCCCCCCCCCCCCGCCCCCCCCCCCCCCCGCCTGATCACATCAGGTGTCTCCAGAGCCCACAGGCAGCACAGCCGTCAGCAGCTCAAAGCTGCAGAATATTTTAGCACCTGTGTGTGTAAACGAGGCCCCAGTGAGGCTCTGGGGTTTGTTTATTTAGACAGAGAGGCTTTAATAAGAACAGCAGGAGGTACAGAGGCTGGCCTGTTTACCGGAGCGAGGCCTGTCCCTGCCACTCCGTCCCAGCTTGTCCCCGACACACGTCGTTTCAGCTGCCCACCTCATCCCCTGTCCTTGCACGACACCGGGTTGACTCACCTCCGAGTCGCAGAGTTGCTCAGAAACTCAGGGCGCGTTTATGGTCAGCCATTCATCCTTGACTTGCAATCCTGGTGAGCAAGAGAAATAGATATTAGAAGGTAATCTGTGGCTAAATAGCAGCCAAAATGAGCGCGGCCAAATCACAAGAAACATCACCTTGAATAAACTAGCTTCCAAAATTCACATTCAGCACAGTATATGTCTGCAAAAAAGACTTTACCCTGACATTAGCCAGTCCGGCTTGGTGCATGAGACAGACACGGCGTGTGAGCCTTCTCCTCCAGGTAATTACAAAGCTGCCTTAAAACTGTATCAGGGGATGAACAGCATCTGTGCTTCACACTACTGGCATTTCAAACTATGCTGAGGCAGCCTTTGGGGGGCCAGGAGACAACAGCGCATGGAAAAACAGAAACGCCAGGCTGGAACAAAAGGCGAGCGATGCAGGGCATTGTGGGAGAGCATCATAAGGGAATTCGAACTCAGAAGATGCCGGAATGGAGCGGTTTCACAAGACCAAGCTGTGTTCTTCCCGCCTGCTTCTGTACACGCGGTATGTGGCGGTGATTCAGACAGACATTCCAGTGCTAAAGACGGAGTTCCTGGATAAATTTACATAGTGAAAAAAAATTTCCTGTTCAATTATCAATAATTTAATGGGAGGGGAGACAGAGGAAGGATTACTACCTAAAATAACATACATTTCACATGAGACAAACAATGAACAGGCACACCCAACCATTAACAGCGTCTGCATGCCACACTTTATTTTTCAGAGGTGGGGAGGGACTCATATACATACATCACTGGGTTTGAACCCCCCTGAAATTTTTTTGTTACCGATCAGGCAAGTTATGGGAGTTTGAACCCCCTTGGTCAATGAAATCAATGGAAACCAAGAGGGACTTCCACACACCTAGCAGACAATTTTATTCAACGTAAAATGCATTTTTTTTCATCAGACTTGGTGGTTAAGAGTCTTGCCCTCGGGTCCAATAGTGACATCACACTGGTGACCCTGGGAACTGAACAGATGACCTCCCGGTCATAAGGAGAGCATCTTAACCCACAGAGCCGCACGACACCTGAATGAGAGAAGTGCCTGGTCGCACTTGTGTGTGGGAGGACCACCGAAAGCAGCAAAACACACGGGAGGCCGAGGGATGGCGAGAGCCACACAAAAGCCGGTCTGTCGGTCCGACGCGGGTCTGGAAAATAACAAACGAGCTCAGTGCTAGTGACTGGGGCACATTTCAGCAGACACACATACACACACAGCATGAAACACACACGCAAACACTAACATTTCTGTTGCTAAGGGTGGGGGTATTCAGCCGGCTGACTCATGTTAAAGGGCTTTGTTCCCCAAAAGGCTTCACTTCTTCATAAAAAAAAAGGTTGGAAATATAAATAGAGTCATGATGTCACACATAAGGTGCGCACAGCGCAGCCGCTGGCGTAGCTCAGCGCGTCGAAGAGCCGTGGACCAAACCAGCCACACTACAAACAGCACACTGTAGAGCCCATGGGTCTTGGAAAATGCAGCGTTACCTATAATCCCCATGGGGCACGTGGACCCAGACAGACAGGGGCTCTGCAGAGAAACAACTTGCTTAAAGACCCAAAACGAGACACAGAGAGAGTTGCTTAAATATCTACAGTTTCATTGTGCAAGGATAATAAAGACGTTCTATTCGGCCAGGTAAGGCTGATGTCCTTTACACCCACAGCTTGAACACACATCCACTTTTCCAAGCCACGTGCAGATTCCATGACACATCAAGAAAAGTTATCGCCAGCCTCCTGACAGCTGTTTAAAAAGATGATGTCATCATCCATTTTTTATGACCCTCACACACACACATATGCAGAGTGTCCGACACGCCGAGAAGCAAGCTGCCTGCATCCTGGCCAAGCATGGAGAATCACCGAAGAGGCTGGACGTAGACAGAGCTGGCCGTCCGACCAGGCCCAGCAGTCGCCAGACTGCAGGCACGTCTCCTCGCGTCCTTATGTCTCCAAGCGACACGCTCGCCGGTCCTGGCAGACTGCGTGGAAACGGCCGCGTCGCTTTTCCAGTGAGCGTCAGCGTGTTAGCCCTCGCCTTTATTACAGAAGAGCCCTTCTTGTGAATGGCGTGACCCTGTTGAAACTCCTTACGTGTAGACGCAGGCCACCATGATCACTGCTCGCTGTTCTATGTATGTACGTCTTCACGGGCCTCAGAGTAAGCCGACACATGCAGAACGTTCTTCACATCGCCTATCTGCCACATCTACTACAGGTAGGAGCTGGTCTACTAAATGTCCACAAACAAGACACCAATAAAATACAAAAAAGAACGAAGTACACATAATAGCCTGCAGGTGGTGTAATGGTTAAATAAATGGACTCCTATGCTAGATTTCGGGACAGGTTTGAAGGTCATTTTAGACAATAACATAATGTAAATCTTCACATCTTTATCTAAAACTAATAAATTCCTTTGTTGTCCCAGCTGAACACAGGAGCTGTATCACAAAGCAATTTCATTTCATTATCTCAACATGGAAATTCTTAACTCAGCATATGTAAAGAAGTATATCGCTACTAAATTTGGACAATTATCCAGCAAGTTACAAGGTTCAAAGTGAAAGACATGCTGCCTCGTCCTCGGTCAAAGCAGAGCGAAGCCACAGAGGCTGAATCAGGCCCTTTGTAGGGCCCTGCGTGGCACACGGGGCCAGGGGAGGGAGTGGCGCTGAGTCACAGGGAGGCACTGAATGCATTAGCGAAATTGTGTTTGGCTAAATCTTATCAGATGAGCATCGTTTGCAAGGAAAACACACGACGGCTGGTGGCCAAGAAGGTGATGTGACTGCGTTCACCCCCTCCAGAAAAAGGCGCGGATTAAAGCATGTGCGCGGTCAGCCGGCTGGGCAGCTGATTTAGGGCAGAAACAGCAAACTTCCTCCCTCTCCGCAGATAGATGCCGGGCCTCCACGGCAAGCCAGCCACTAAACGCCTGCGCGTGCTTTTCAGCGGCATCATCTGGCGCTGCGTAACGGCACTGACCCGTCGGCCCTTCGTCTGCGGAGTCCCGGCCACTCTGAAAGAAATAAGCTGAGCCCTTCGTACTTTGGACAGGAACGGAATTGGAAAGAGGAGGCGAGGGCCCTGTCATGTTCCCCCGAAACGACCAAACACCCAGGAATTCACTGCCTTTAAGAACTGACCTTTAAATAAAGAGCAAACAGGCTAATTACACACGATAGCACAGGACTTCACATGTGGCACAGCTGTGTATACGAACATATGACAGTTAGACCTGTATGTGCTTCATAATTCGTAAGCAGCTATCATGCCAAACCCCCGTTCCAGAAGCTCCTCTCCTAGCCTGATACCACGCTCCAGTGTGTTCCTGAATGTTCTTAATGTTCTGATTTGAAAAGCTTCTTTGAAATAGCTTCTTGCTGTGTTCGAACGATGCTGAATAGCTCTTGCCTTGATCCTGCTTACACTTGTAACTTGGCATTCACTGTAAGCTCAGCCTAACCGCACTTGTGCCTAGGGGAGCCCTTGACAGCCGTGTGCATGTTTACGTGCCGTTTGCCTCACTTGTACGTCAAATTGGCAAAAAAACATCTGCTAAATTAAGGCAAATGTGGTATATTTACACCAGTGATTAATGATCCAGAAAACAGCACCCCCAGCCTCCTCCAGAATACCCCCTACAGGAGTGTTGAAGTACTGCCTGTGGCTTCACAGGAGTCCTACCTACCTGTCCTCTTTGGACCAGCACTTGGACCCCCCCCACCGAATAAGCCAGATTAGCATCTCTGCTCACCTGCAAGTCGTAAATCAGCCATAAAAGGCAGAGCCGCTTAAAAGGGATTCCAGATGAGCAGGGACTAACCAGAGGCTACAGCATGTTGGGATGTTACACAGCCCCAATGGTGTGCTGTACAGTTGGCATCTGTTTGAAAGGTCAGCCAGAAGGGGGCGCTCATCTTAACCCCTACAGGCCATGACAGGGTCTCTCATGGCTACCAGGACACAGAAAGGGAAACAGAGATGCTGGTCAGTGCTGACAGATGGGCCTTTCTGAAGAGAATGTTCCAGATTGGGGGCCACCCTTGGTTGCTGTAAGGCCCCGGGCGTCTCGGGGTCAAAGCAGCGCTGGCCGGTCCGTGTGACGGCGGATGAACTCGCAAACGGCCCCTGCACACCCCTGTATGCAGGTCCATGCCAAACCACAGACTATGCGCAGACGTCCCACTGAACTACAGACAGGAAAGGGCCATGGGCAGCTGGCCTACAAACCAGCCCCCTCTCTCAGAGGGACATCACCTTATGGGGGGGGGCAGGGGCAGGGACAAACACATGCACAAACACACACATGCTGACCAGTGTTAACCAAATTAATGGATGTTCAGATCTGAGGAGATAATGAACCCTGACCTCAGCCACAGTGACATATATTAAACAGCATAGTCAGGGTGCATCACAAGGGCTAGTCTTTGTACTTAAACCCACAATCTGTCTACTTCACAATCCAGTGTGATTTATCGTGCAAAACAGAGAAAATCCTATTAAACTCCCCAGCATTAAAACATATAAAAAAAGAGGATTTTTCTGCCATCAGTTGCATGCAGGCGTGAAGCACGTCACAGTCCGTATTCTGCAAAGACCACAAGGGTGTAACTGTGCCCCCCGAGGGGTCCAGAGACTCAAGGAAATCATCAAAAATCCAGTTGTGCATCCGGCCATTATGTGTCTCAACTTACACTTCACCTTTTCTCCTCTTCTAACGTCAAATGTTCCAGTGGCGCCCCCCACAGGTGTCTCTCTGCTGATGCCAAAAACAAAAAGACACACAAAGTCGGCTGCAGTCATTTGGGAAAAGCGTGACAATCCCCGCTGCTGATTTTCAGCAGGTTTGTTGGTTCTGACACCGGCACAAAAAAGGGGATAGCAGGAACAGACAACCGGACAAAGGCAGCGCAGTGGGTTGTGGCCCGGAATGAACCCCCCCATGACATATTCGCACCACGCCTGGGGGGCCCTGAACACTGCAGCCCTCATGAGGCTATGGGATCCTTAGCCCAGAACAGTTCGCTCACCTGGTAATGATGAGTAAACTGACCTTCCCCAATGACCCTCCCAGATGGAAAAAAACATGTTATTTAGGATTTCTTTTTAAATTCGTCTTTGATGTGAAACATTTTTGTCGAATCCAGAACTACAGTACGCTGCTGGGACTGGGATAATCCTTCGGCATAAAATTCAGCTTCTGAACCAAACATGCTCTCACTGTCCAAACACGGACACATGCACAGATGATATGTGGGGTGGGTGCAGTTTTACCCCAGACTCAAGCTTCCATGGCTGGCCTGCCTACAAAAACACTCGGGACCCGCCCACTCAGGAACAGCCTGCTCTGGATCCGCCCACTAAAGACATGCCCACTCAGGAACAGCCTGCTCTGGATCCACCCACTAGGGACCCGCCCACTCAGGAACAGTCTGCTCTGGATCCGCCCACTAGGGACCTGCCCACTCAGGAATAGCCTGCTCGGGATCCGCCCAAGAGGGATCCGCCCACTCAGGAACAGCCTGCTTTGGATGGATCCATTCAGGACCCACCCATTCAGGACTCAACTTCATGGCACATGCCCAGCCAGGACCCGCCCTATCAAGTCCGGTCCATACAGGACACAACTCCTCAGGATATACCAACTCGGGACCCACCCCTTTGGGACCGCCCACCCCAGACCGGTCCAGTGGAGTCCCACCCCACAGGTGCAGAGCAGGCAGTCGGGCACCGTGAAACCCGGCCATGGGACAGTGGCCTCTAGGGTTACTCCGTTTATTTAGGAACGTCTCTCAGCCCAAGCGGGGATTAAAACCTCAGCGCCCGCTCTTCACTCAGTAGGTTTTGGCCGCCGGTCCCTGTGGCCTGGGTCTTGGCAGAGCGTCTCGTGTGGATTCGGGACAGGTGCTGCAGGGAGACTGCCCGCCCGCCGGCTCACTGACACACGGCGCGCTCGTGTTACAGGCAGCCCTTCCGTTACGCTCCGCTGCCACAATGCTCCCTTTGTCTCGACCAGCCAGATTGGGGTATCAGCAAGCGGGACGTGGGAATCACAGCGCACGCACGCGCACACACACATACACACACACACACACCGAGGCACTCGGGCCACATGCAGGAGGGGTTGCCATCCTTGAACCCAAGCTGCCAACTCCAAAAAGCAACAGACACTTCCCGTTGGAGACGGTGGGGGGGGGGGCTGGTGGACAGCTCACCTCCTGCACCCCCTGGTCACGGCCATGTCCCAGACACGCTGCCCTGCAGCTGATCGGATAACGGCATACGGCATCCTATCCAGGAAGTGAAGGCAGTTTGATGGCCTGGTCATTACACTTGTCCCTCTGTGTGGTGGTGTTGCACATTCCAAATATGTTTTCTTTGCTTGTTTATCTGTTTGTTTACCCTGCATTGGCTGCTGGCTCAGACTGTAAGAACCTGTAGAAAGCCAATTTATTTTCTGTGAGGCTTACTATGGCCAGTTTGCAATGGGAATGAGACAAGATTTAAAATGGCTGTCAGTTAAGTGACACTCTGCCTCTGCTTTCACGTGAACTTAAGACCAAAAGCGTCATCAGTGAAATCGGTGCAAATCAGAGGCACTACTCAGTGAAAGGGGTGGTGCCATTTACCAAACATCTCCAGGGCTTTAAAAGCCTTTTCTGCGTATTTCTGTAATAAGCAATATCTACCAAACTCTCAGCACAAGAAATTCCCTTCAGCTGATCACAGACTGAACACGTCAGGCCTGTTATTATGCTCTGAGATTCCACACCTTCCAAAAGACAGAAAATAAAAATGGCGAAATAAAACATATTCCATGGGGCTACACATAAAACTTCTGGATAATTTACCGTCCCTGACTGTCGAAGGGGGAGGGTGAAGGGGGGCTTTTTCTCTCCCCTCCTCGTAAATTGTAAAACAGCATCTGGAGAGCCGTCCAGGTCAGGCCGCAATGAGGCCAGCTGGCAGCCGGTGAGCAGAACGCTGCCCCCTGGAGGTCAGTGAAACACAGGGGTTGGCGCAGCGCGCGGTCAGTGGTCTGTACCCATTAGCGGCATATGCTGGGGCTAAATAAGGGCCCGGAATGTTGAAATCCAATCCTCTGACACTCTGGCGACCAACACTGGGGAGTTTGAACGACCCCCAACGCACCAGTGAATTGACCTCCCCCCCCCCCCTCATAAATATCATTATTATTGTTCCTGGTGTTGAGACTGCACCCCTGTGCTATCAGACAAAGCCACCCTGAGTCTCCAAGATCCAAATTACTGTGTCCCGGTGGCAGCAGCTCATCAGTGTGAACACTGGACCATCAATTTGGGAATGAAATGCCAGAACAATCAACTGGGGAGTAAAATATCTCATGATTGGAATATCAGATGAGTTTAGATCATGGCCGCTACTTTACATTCTGGTGGCTGTACTCATACGCCCCCCCCTTCTGTGGGTCAGAGGACTCGGCAGAGCCGGGAGGTAGGGCCCCCTGTCTGCAGGAAGGCGAACGGGAGTCCGGCCATGTTGTGTAACCAGAGAGCCTGGGGGCCCGGAGCAGCTGTCGGTTGGCTTGTCCCGGGCCCAGATTGGCTGTGATGTCACGCAACAGCCAGGAAACACTCCAGGGGGCGCCACCTTTTCCAGAAGTCCTAAACCCGAACAAATCCGACGGTATGGGGTCAAGGACCGGCCCAGGCCTTCCTGAATGCAGAGCAGCAACGGACATCCGATACAAACCAGACGGAATACGGCCAAATGAGCTGATCAAAGTGTGGCTTTCATGTAACCCGGCAGCCCAGCAGAAGGCGGAGTCACACGACTAGGCGTCCACGCTGCTGGGCTAGATCTGAACACCATCCCCCGTTCAGACCAGGGGACTGACACGGGCCAATAAGGTGCCCGGCCTGCAGGGAGCGCAGTGGACACCACAAACAGGCAGCAGGCTACTGTACCCTTTAATTCACACCGGCTAAACTACTTCTGTTAACAACAACTGCATGAATGGCTAAAGTGCATTTCTGGATAACTAACTTTCGAAGTCCTATGTATGCAGGGAACAGCACCCCTCCCGCAGGAAAACTACCAGAATTTTTACTGCCACTGTCCCCAAATCATGCATATGGATTATGTGAATCGTCACTGTACGCAAGTTTTGCATTGGGGTGACTCTGACACTGACAGCCCATTCCGGGTAAAGCCAGCATTGTGCCCCCTTCCCGGTTTTGGGCTTGACTGGCTATGGGAGGCTACGGAAAGCGGATGGGGCCGTGTGTAGAACGCCCCGTGACCGATCCAGGACGGACTTGCAGTTACACTGTCAGGAAAGCTACAGTAAAACTTCATGGAACTCTCAACTGCCGGCAAGCTTCATGCGTGTCTGCAAAAATAAAAACCCAACGGCATGCCCGTGCAATTTGCTTCATGATTAATACACAATAAGGCACTTCCAGACTGATTAATGGAGCTGTGTAGTAGCTCAGTACGTAAAACTGTTACTTCACGCCATGAGGGCAAGGGGTCCAATCCCACCTCCTCTCTGGGTGTTTGGAGTTGGAATGTTTCTTCCACGCCACCTGCGCTTCCTCCGCGTTGACCCTAAACTGGCAGTAGATCATGACTATGAGCTCCCTCCACAAGCACGATGTCTCCTTACGTTCTGTAAATGTTCTTGATGTTGCACCTCTGAAGACTGCGTCTTGGTTTATTAGAAGTTCTTGCGTGGCTCCTGCTCCGATGCCGCTTACTCCTGCACCTGGGCATTAATCGGAAGCTCAGGCGACTACTCCACGCCTAGATGTTTAAATACATGTTTATGTGCCATTTGTTATGTCACTTACAGATGTAAAATGTATTTTCCCTGCAATGCACTAGCATCCCATCCAGAATGCACCCCAGCCTTGTTCCACTGTGGATGAACTGCTCAGAAACCATTTCATTAATGAAACAATTAAGGATTACATCATTGTTCCAGTGCCTTCATATGTATGATCATTAGTTGGAAGTGAATGTCCATCAGTTGAGTTTTACTTAATGAGAAAAAATGAACCACAAAATAATGAAGCAAAAAGTGTCGCATTTCCCCAGATGAGAAAAAAAAAAGTGTTCCCCCCCCCACAATTCTTGAAACCTTATCCGTGCTGGATGGCTTTTAATGCAAGCTTTTAGACATGAGAAATTAGGATCCAGTGTCAAATATCAAAGAGGCGTCACAGAGCGATGAGGGTTTCCCATCAAAGTACGTTATTACGGAAACGCAAACAACTCCGGGACTTCTTATTCCTGCGCTGCTCGTGGTCTCCTCTCCAGTGCGAATTTATGTCGGAACATATTCCGGACTTTTCCGTGGGTCTGTAGAAAGTAACAGAACAAATTTGTGCGGACCATATTTTTTTCCCCCTAGTTTTCACATGATATCAAATGCGCTTGGCTGCTTTTTAGGAAAACTTTGCAATTTGCCTCCGTGAGCAGCCAAGCAGGCTCTAAGGGTGCCACCAAAGGGGGCCCCAGTCGCCTCAGGAACACCCCAGACGACTGGACACCGTTCAGAGGACCTCAGGAGCTTCTTCAGTGGCTCAGCAGCGACAGAATGTTAACCTGTTGCTTTTTAGTAAAGGTCCAAGATTGCATACAATGTGGCAGGTTCTGCAAAGCAAAGGGGCCAGTTTGGCCTGCGCTGGAGCGGATTTCCTGCGAGTACTCCGATTTCACATTCCCTGAGTTACACGTCTGTGTGTGTGTGTGTGTGTGTGTGTCTGTGTGTGTGTTTGTGTACCCCACTGCAGTCCCTGCAGTTCCCAAGACAGGATCTGGATTACATAAGTAGTAGCTGGTAAAAGAAGGCAGGGCGGATAATCGCACTAATAACGATGACAAGTGACACTCTGACAAGGCAGCCTAAACAAAACCCCCAGCTTCAGAAACACAAAACGTGTACAAATCAGCACTTGTGTCCCCCCCGAAGCAGGCGGCCTCGGGACGGCACTGAGCACTGACAGTGTTGCGAGACGCCCATGTAAGGTATCGCTTTCCCCAAAGCCCTGCCCATCCCGCCGATCCAGGGAAAGGGGCTCGGACTCTGTCAGGGTGTCAGTTTTCACTGGAGGTGGGAGGCTGACAGGCTAGCGCCAGAGGGTGGGGTGTCGGGGAGGGGGGTTATAACTCCGCACTGCCCTGTTTCTGCAGGGATCACGGTGGGATTACCCACAAATCCTTCCTTTCGCAGGCTTCCCGCGAGGACATGTGCAACCCGTCGCTGGGAGAGAGCCTCATTTTCCGAGAGGTGGGCTCCTTGCTCCTGATTAAGGAAGGACCTCACACCGGGCCTTCCTGTAATGGCGCCCCTCTTTGTATGGGCTCGTCAGGCTCTAGTTGATTTCTTCTTTCTTCCAACCACGTAAGAAAAGGATTAGCGGAGGGGAAAAAAAAAAAAACACAAGAGTTTAACGGCTGAGTGAAGCTTTATGGCACATTTAACAGCGATGCCGCGGTCGGCGTTGTCACTCTGGAAAACTCTTGGCAGACCGGTGTGCTATCTCAAGAGCATAAACGAGGTAGAACTCATCTGAAGATTAAACCAACAGCGGCCAACTAAATTATAACACAAACAGAGTCGCCAAGCCGCAAGCCAGTATCAGGCACTTCCCCAAGCAGCCGGAGGCGGTTAAGTGTCTGGATGTTTGTTGTTGTAAGCGATTTTGTTTGTAGGATTCATAAACGGAGATTAAAGGCTCCGGCCCGCTCGGAAAGAAGCGTGGCTGATTTGGGGGTCGGCTACAGGAAAGTTTCTTCACCCCATGACAAACTTTTTGGGACAGTGAAAACAGAGACGCTGGCCATTCACACTTTGACTCTGCGGGTCTGATCAGATTAGAGATCAGCTGGATGAGGAGTTTCAGCAGCAACAGGTCCAGCAGTGTCACCAGAGCCCTGGAGACCCGAGGTGAGTCAGAAACCCTGCCACAGCAGACGGCCAGACCCGGGCAGACCAAAGCCTGATTATACTCAAGGGGGGTCACTTTTCGGTTTCCTCCAAAAGGAGTCCCTCAAGCTGAAGTAACACAGCCCCCACATTCCTGTAACCACAGAGTCGCTACAGCGCATACAAGCCCCCCCGGCCTCTTCCCACCACAAAGACGCAGACAGGCGTGAGAGGCTGCGCACATTTTCCTAGCGTGAGCTCCTGCCCGGCCCCGGCCAGGGTGAGAGGTTGCAGATCCTTTGGGTCATACTGCGATAGGACACAGAGCAGTGATTGGCTGTTGTGGCCATCGCCCTCTAACCTGGATGGCTACACGCTGATACTTATACACTGATGACACAGATGCTTTTAAACCAAATGAACACATAGTTGACAAAGCAGAGTCAGCCAGTCTCTGGAGCAACTGGGAGTTACGGGCTTTGCTCAATGACCCAACAGTAACATCACTCTGCCTATCATACGATTTGAACAAACAACCGTCAAATCATGGGCATAGAGCTACACACCACCCCATATGAACTGACCAGGCCAGCTCTAGCTGTGAAACTAGGACCTTTGACAAACTGGTATGGACTTCCAATATCTTAAGTCACTCGCCTCTTTTGCTTTTTATTAACATTGATTTGTCCCAAATATGGAAGAGGATGGAACAGCATCGAGACACGGCATCTTGAACTGAGAAGTCATTAATGTCTATATCTGTTTTCTTTTCTATGTGGATCACGACATCCTGAGAAAAAAGTCCAGCAGCAGCAGCGAGCAGGCGTCCATCTCAAGTGCTGGGAGATTCAATTTAGCATGCCTTTCGGTGAACGGTTCTGTTGAAACCCGACCTGGCTGTGCAGCACTGCTGGGAAGCCCGAACTCCAGGAACAGGCTGATTGATACAGTTATTTTCACTTCCTTTCTGCTGCAACTTCAAAGCACCACCTCACAGCAGCTGTGAACTGTCCGATCTCCATCGAGGCCAGTGCCGACGTCCCTCACAAAGGCCCCGTTGTCACAACCAGACAAACTAGCTCTTCATCTGGGACACAGAGACAGCGCCTGAGAGTATGTGTGCGCGTCCCATTGCACTTTAACAAGCTCTCACCTGAGAGACCGATTTTCCCAAGCGACGGGTCTCTGAAGGCATTGAAAGAGGTCAGGTGACGTCACTCAGTGCAGAAAGGAGGCCCTGCTGAGCGTGAGGAGCACAGGGGCCCGGGGGAGTCCGGCTGAAGGTAGTGTGGACTCAATATAGACAAACACGCACAGATGAAGTCACATGCTCACTCCAGCTGCTTGCCCCCCCGTCTAAACCGTCCGAAGCGAAAGCCCAGTGAAAGAGCGAAACCAAACGCAGACACCGGCTGCCAGCAGAAGGCCTGCGGGGAAGCAAACACCTCAATGGGGCTTTCATAGTCACACACCTCAAACAGAGAGTGGCTCTGTAACCGACACGCCGTGAAATTTGTAAGTAGGAGGAGCTGCGTTGAGGTGAGCTGCTTTCTCATCCCTTTGATAGACGTGATACAAGAAAAACTGACCCCCCCAGGTCTTTGATCCTTGGCCGTCCTGAGTTTTCATGAAGAGGCATCCCAGTCGAACCTCAAGCAGGATCTGCCATGATCTCCAGCCAACAGCCGGACCCCATCACAGCCTTTGGGTGACTAAACTCCAGGATTACGCCCCCCCGCCAGCATCCTCTGAAAACCTCCTTTCCAGGGGTCAAAGCCCAGCCCTGTGCAGCCCTAGTCCCCATGTTCAACTACTAATTAAACACTCTCCTTTCACCGGAACCAGAAAACAAGCATGGTTCCCCGTCTCTTAACTAACCTCACATGCAAATCTGAGGTGGGGGTACAGGTTCCCACACCCCAACCCAGCGAGGGCCCCCCTGAATTACCCAGGCAGTTCGAGCTGTTACTGTACAGCAGAATCGTTTAATCTCCCCAAACGGGAAGATTTCCGTCGCAGTCTAAAAATAATCGCACCTCTTTCCATCCCCATCCGTCTTCACCATCCCTTATTTCTTATTTTCTCAGCTGCCTCCTCATGGTGGAATAAGTGCAGACATTTTAAACACCCGCCATCAGGACGACTCAAAACAAAACAATTATGTTTATAGGCCTATTTATTTGGTCTTTCGTAAAAAAAAAAAAAAAAAAAAACAAATGGCAGCTAGACATTTGTGGACATTTTGGGTGTGAGAGTCTGCTGGTGCAGGAAACAGCCTTAACGGCGTCTGGAGGACATCTTAATCAAGTTTTTATGAGAGCAGGAGGCTCAGATCCAAAGAGGGAAAGCTGGACCATCAAGATGGCACTGAAAGATCTCAGGGAGAACCCAGGACGCATCTCAGACAAATTAAGTCCACAAACGTAACCGCACTCATTATTTATGACTTTTCTCATCATTAATGCCAATATAAAGATTGGTTATTGACAGCTCTGGGTGTCCTTCTAATAGCAAACAGCACAGAAATGCATAGTACAAAGAGCGCACTAAACTAAGCTAAGCTAAACTAACAACAGCAAAATCCAGGCTCAGATTTATGACCAAAACAACGTAAAACACCCCCCCCACACCCCCACCCCTGCACCGTGGGCTGAACTGGAGAAGGTCAGTGAGCCCTTTGCAAATTAAAAGGTCTCCACAGCCCATCTTGCCCATCTTAAAGGATGTTGTAGTGGTCATCTTAGGCAGGAAACATTATTCTTTATGGCACAATCTAAACATTTTACCACTTCTGTGAAATCAACGTCGGTAGACTGTTTAGACGTTAAACTGGTAAGTTACCAATCAAGGTTAAACAACCGTGCGACTCCCAATGTCCACTTCTTCATTTTCTCATTCAAAAACAAACTTTATTTCTCCTCTGACACATATCACTTACGGCAGTCGCAAAGCAAAAAACTAACCGGAGAAGCACTTTCCTGTATGATATGCTACATAAATTTCATATTATAATGGCAGGTTTAACACAAAATATTCTAACCATTTAATTAAACAAAAATTACACCATTCTGTATAAATGGCGCTTACAGATGTCACCTGGGCATCTCTTACAGAATCATTTTAACACGGTGTAGATTTCAAAGGCTTGAGCTGCCACCATCACCAGGTAAATGGGGACCCAGAGGGGTCAATTACACAATAAATATCCAGCGGTCCTCTCAAGTGAGAACACCAGAGACGGACAAATCTGACAGACCGTGACTATGGTCAAGACCTCAAGACTGGTGTCTGCTGCTACCCTATGCCTGGTCTGCCGGAGGAGAACAGGATCCTTTAATGAGGAAATCATTATGAGTGTCTAATAATGAAAAGCAAAGCACATCTACCCACTAAAACTGCACAGAAACCTTAGTTACAGCTCAGATTAGACCTCGGTAGGGGGTGATGTGTGGTTCGGCGAGCCAAGACTCATCAGGATGCCAGTTAGAAACCCAGAGATGACAGACTGCCACCACCGTCGGGTCCCAGAGTGAGGCCACTCACCCCAGCTCTAGGAGCACTGTGCTGTGACCCTGAAACCTCTCTCACCTGCTTTGTGTCTGTGTCTCTCATGTGCAGTAAGATAGGGTAGGCAATAAGACAACATCCCCAAGGGGGTTAATCGCAATTCTGTATTCAAAATCCTGCTATAAAAACAACACACTTCTCCCCTGACCTACACTGATCAAACAGCTTAAGCAAAGTCTCGAGTTTCGCATGCATCTCCCTGTGTGTCGCTAATTGCCTTGGAAAAAAAAGAAGCATTTTATACAAGAGGGACATCCAGCACGAGCCCTTTGAAATTAAGAAGCTGTGGGAAGCAAACCTTTCTCACAGGATGTCACCCATGTGAAAGCGCACGCTGGTGCGAGACTGTGAAGCCAGTGACGGATGCTCCATGGCGAATTAGCCAGGACCAGCGCTGATGTGCAGACGGACTGTCCCTGTCACTGAGCCGTCCACAGCAGCTGCACTTCTGACGCCTGCGAGGCCGTCTGCTGGGACCGGGTCCTGACCAGACTCCTGACCCCTTGGGGGGGGGGGGGGGGCGGGGCTGCCTTTCTTGTGGGATATATCACGGACATCTAAAAGTCGGGACCATGAACAGTATGTGTCATTTGCTGGAGACATTTTTTCTTCTGCTTTTGCAGTCTATAATGTGACGAGCAGAGCCGAGGGCATGTGTCTATAAGTCTGTCTGTCTGTCTATATGTCTGTCTGTCTGTGTGTTTATATGTCTATCTCTATGTACTGTATGTCTGTCTGTGTGTCTATGAGTCTGTCTATCTGTCTGTTTGTATGCGTCTATATGTCTGTCTGTTTGTCTATATGTCTATGTCTGCATGTATGTGGGCCTATATGTCTGTCTGTGTGTCTATGTTTGTCTGTCTGTATGTGTCTAAATGTCTGTCCATTTGTGTGTCTGTAAGTATGTATGTATGTCTATCCTTATGTCTGTCTATATGTCTGTCTGTGTCTATGAGTCTGCCTGTGTCTGTTATGTCTGTCTGTCTGTACGTGTGTCTATATGTATGTATGTATGTGGGTCTATATGTCTGTCTGTGTGTCTGAGTCTGTCTATCTGTCTGTATGTGTCTATATGTCTGCCCGTATGTGTGTCTGTCTGCATGTGTCTGTATATGTGTATGTGTGTGTATGCCTGTCTGTCAGTATGCATGTGTATCTATGTGTTTGTCTGTCTGTGTCTGTGTGTGTGTACATGTCTGCCCACCTGTCTGTCTCTCTGTCTGTATGTCTGCCCATCTGTCTGGGTGTGTGACTATCTGTCAGTGTGCTTGCCCCCTCCCCCCAGCACCACCTCCCAGCCCCAGTCCTCTCCATTGGATTCAACTTCATAGCCTTTTTAAAGAATGGAAAATCATTACAAATCTGGACCAAACCAATTCAAAAAACAGATACGCATCAGGGCACCAGCTCTGTTTGAGCCCCAGTGCCGTTTCACGAGCCTCGACGGGACATCGAGGGGAGGAGCCTCACACATCTGCGCTCCACTCATTCACCAGCAGGGCGGCGGAGGGCTGCATTTACCGCTCCGTACCAAACGTGGTCTCAGTGAAGTGCTACAGAGTGTGGTCCGGGGTACTCCTGCCCGCACCCTGAGATTGGACCCTGTTGTTGGCTGTGCCCGCCCCCCCCCCCAGAAAGGCACACATCTGATTTCTCCCCCATTTACACAGCTGGGCGTTTTTACTCAGGCAGATAGTGTTACATTTCTGACATATGAGTGGTTCCAGTGGCCAGGACGCGAGCCCGTAGCCTTTCAGGGATCACACATTTGGGTCCTGAGTCTTTATGGCCATGCTGCAGTTAGCGGTGGTGTGTGGAGGGGAGCCAGTGCCGGGGCCTCCCAGGCCGGCCCACAGGGGCCGCGTTCCAGGCCGGGCCAACCGCACCACAGTGGACCGTTGTTCCTGGCGGCCAACCGTTTCCACACAGGCATGGCAGTTTGCTCCCAGCCATGTTTACACAAGAAAGGGTGCTAACTTTTTTTTTTTTTTTTTTGAAGGATTACTAACTGGATCCGGGGCCTCAACCTTTAGATTCCCTGGACCAGTGTGAACCCCTCTTTGTCTGGAGGAGCACCTCCAACCCAGGCCTCCCCAATGGCCTCGTGGAGACATGGGGTCAAAGTGTCAGATTTTACTTTGCTGAAAAGCAGGAATCCCGGCCGCCGTAAAGATTTTCTCCTTATTTCTGGGCTGCATTGATGTCGCCGCAGATGACCCAGAAATGGTTACAACAGAACAGTCTGCACACAATTCCCACATAAGAGATAACCCCATCAGCAGATTTATATAGCATTCTATACTCCATATTTCTGCATCTTAATTTCTGCTGTTATTGTGTCCGTATCTAAACAAAACCGGATGCTAAGTCCCAGGTATCCCGAATACCAAACACCTTCCTCAGCCCGCTGACTTTAGCCCAGCCTGTGAGGGGCAGCTCTCTCATTAAAGTGGCGGCCCACACCCTCGGAGGAGCAAGTACCCCTGGCCGGCCGTGGGGAGCATGTGGGGGTACTTTCCATGCTGTAAGCTGCCCAGGTATGTGTAATTAAATCTCAAAGCTTGTTTTTACAACCTTGGGACTTTCTCCTTGTTTCCACCATTAATGGTTTAGTGCTGCCTTCTGTGGACGGGTTGCACAAAAATAAAATTAAGCTGGGAGAAAGAAAAAAAATAAACATCTTGTTAGTGTTTAACTGGTACGGTAGAGGAGAGGCCGGCCTGCAGCTCGCGGAACCTCCCCGCTACCTCCCAGCCAAGTCCTGAACACAGCCGGGTGTGACTCCGGGTGGGACTGACCGGCTCTGGAACCACAGCAACGGGCCCGTTTTCCAACCACAAGCGGGTCTGTCCTAATTAAGGCAGACCACAGCACGCGGCACTGCCGTGCGGCAGCTACACCAAGCCCAGCTGTTTACACAGCCTGGTCCGGTCCAGTCCACACACTTTACCACCAGCAGAGGGTGCCCTCACTGGGCATTCAGCACCCTGCACAAAGGAGGAGCTCAAGCTGTTAAGGTTCCCTCTCTGTTCAGCAGCACAGGCCTGCAGCTGGGGTCTGGACCATGTCATTCGCCGTTTTTGATCGTGGGTGCCGAAAAAACCAGGCGTGGTTCCAAGATGGGAGGGAG
>JAODKF010000046.1:5785119-5820258 GCA_026779585.1 Mormyrus proboscirostris | reverse complement strand
GAGGGTGTGACTGGGTGGGGTGGGGTGAAGGCAGGGCAGGCTATCTGTAACGGAGCCCCAAGACTGTCAGCTTTTATTCCCAGTACATGGCATAGCACTGCTGCACGCCTGCTTAGGTGTTTTACCCAGAATTCTCTGAGTGCCACTGCATCCCTAGAATGCCCCGTGCAGGACCCCCCCCCCGCCCCGCCCCACGAGGGTTGTGGTAGCTGTGTTTCGGTCTTATCACAGTCCTTTTGGTGTTATTCTTCTGATGTCAAGCTCCAGCACATTTGTGCATGAGCTGCTGATTCCTGCACCACTGACATCGTGCCTGCTCCAAGTGAGCATTACTCGGGTGACTGTGCAGAACTTTCCAGCAACTTTTGTTCTAGGCCCAGCGCGATGGGCTGGGTTTTGTGTGGCGACAACAGCGGCTCTGCCACGCGTCACGGCCCAGACTCTAGCTCCTGTGGTATTAGTTGCCCGTCGCAGGGCATCCACGTGCAGGCGTGCAGGTTGACGGCATGGTGGACGTCTCAAAGGCAGGTGGCCTACAGCCCTGATATCACGGCAATGACATTAATTACCCAGCATGTTCCACGTCTTGTGAATTACCCAGTGGAAGAACAGCAAGCCCTTCAAATGAAGATGGACCCATGTTCACTTGCCACGCCTCCCGCCCCTAGACATTAGGTTAGAATTAAAGTTTGAAAAGGAGTAGGGGGGGAGGTGTATTACGCCGAGCTTAAAAACTTCAAATACAATGTAACCAGCCTGGAATAATTCACACAGAGGTATCTTTGAATGAAAAGCCCATTGATCGATTAAACAGTAATGGACAGTGACAAAATAATCAGATGAGACAGGGGACTCGCTACAGAATTACACTTGTATTCAGTAGGTCCCACTTACAGAATCCAAAAAAAATACAAATGAGCTGATTTCCTAGTAAGATGTTCATACAAGTTGGTGCTGACAGTATCATCTTCTAAATCAGGCTCCTGACCCCGTGGAATCACTCACCCTGTGAAACGATATTTCCTCTCATAATGTGATAATAGAATCTTCTGTTGTTTCCCAGTGACATAATTCTGCTCCTTTCTTATCAAATGCAATGAACTAAAGGAGCTGGACAATCTCTTTGAAATCCCTACATAAGCTTTCTAGAGTAAAGCACCAAACTAAAACAAAAAAGGCTTCCAAAGTTTTTTTTTTTTGTATGAGGTCCTTCTGTAGCCATGCAGGCCCAACTTCTGAAAATGTGCTGTCTGAGTGCACTAGGAGAGGCACCCTCTCACCAGACAGGAAAGAGGCGTTTGCAGGGATTTAAAGAGAAACGGAGGACTTGGAGACTCAGCTATACAGAATGGGGTATTCTGATGCACCGGGGATGGTATCACGTCTTTTATTATTTTGGTAAGAACAGAAGCAAATGTCTTCAGAGCAAAAGGAGACAGAGATGGACAGAGAAAACCCAAATAAAGCTTGAGGCAGAGGAAGGTGAGAGACAAAACCGAACTCGAGGAAGATGAATGAGGAAGATGTGTGCCAGGAGAAGTAAAGAGCTATTTAGCAGCCAATTCAGTAGCAAGGCAACACCAAAGGTCGTCATGGGAGAAAACATCCGTAATCAAGTTGTTTTTAAGTCAAGAAAATGTATTGCCAGTATGTTATTACCCTGCAACAGCAATCACGAACACTCAAAAATATGCTTTGTTAAGCCAAAACAAAATCCAGCCCGACTGCTTATTCAGTTCAGGGTCACAGAGAACCTGAAGTCATATTGACAAGGTAGGTGAAGCTGAATGGGATGCCAGTCCATCACAGAGCAGATCAGACACACAGACAATTAACAGGCGCCACTTCACTTGCTGCTGGCTCTCTTTTGCCATTTGCACAAGTATGACTACAGGTACATTGGAATGCTTTACTTTTTACATATTCTCCATTCTCTCCTCTAACACACACACACACATTGAGAGTAAAGCATGGTGTCCGAGCACAGGGCCGGGCCATTTATCCATCACCCCGGAAGCATTTCGGGGATTAAGGGCCTTGCTCAATGGCCCAATGGTCACGCGACTAGCCTACTGAGGATGGGATTCGAACCCGTGATGTTGCGATCACAGGCACACAGTCCAGATTAAGTTATGTGACTGGATAGACTAAATAAACATCAGGTAAAATCTGCTAGTGTGATGAAGATCGGATCACAAGGTGTTACTGTGTCCCTCACTGGGGTCTAAGCGACCGGAAGCTGCTGTTATTACTCACGAACCTGCGTGATTTTCCCATACCTCACACAGCAGGTCACACAGCAGTAAATTTCCAAGACAGCCCAACAAAGCCTCACAAAAGATGCCCTAATAGGGCCACACCTGTAGTGTTTACGTACAATCCGGCCCCTATAAAACAGCATTCTTTTTAGGAAGAGATGTGACCGGTTCTGAGATTCCCATGTGCTAATACGGCAACCTTGGAAAATGGCCTGTTGGAGCCTGGAGGGTTTGCTGTGGGAATGTAGATCATAAACTTGTGACTTTCACACTACATAGACATAGAAGGCGGAGCTGGAATTCAAAGTGAATGGGGTCACGACACGGCCACTACTGGGAGGGAAGCTGAGGTACCGTTCAAAGCTAGTCAGCCAGCCTGTCATCCGGCCTCACCTGTTGCCCTGCTTACGCATCCCCCTAAATACCAGCGTACATGCACACACTGCAGCCCATAGTGAAATTCCACCAAGACCTGTCTGAACCACAAATCCCAGGGGGCTGTGCAGCAGGGACAGCAATGATGGAACGTGACCTTTTGGTGACCACGAGGGCTTTTTGAGGCTCTGTGATGACTGATGCAGACAAAGATAGTAGGTTGGAAAGGCTCTCTGTTACAGGCAATGGCTTGTCGGCAGGCTTGTGGGAGTTTCTTGCACAAAAATGTTCTGAGGGCAGAATGAAACATGATTGGTTAACTGAGATAACCAATTGGATTGTAGAGGAGGTGGGTCAAAGAAACTGATTGATTGGTAAAACCTCCTCTAGATGCTTAGACCCACCTCCCCTGCAATATGATTGGTTATTTCTCTGAACCAATCATTTTTCATTCTGCCCTCAGAACATTTTTGTGTAAGTAAAACTCCCATGAGCTGTCAGCAGGATAGAAGAAAAGTGGCAGGCAGCTGAAGGAGGGATATAAACAGGATGGAGTGCGGTCAGAGTGTAAGCTAGGACAAGGGAATGCGGTGAGATCTGTTACTTCTTTTTACTCATCTGCACCATTTCTTCATCCAAAACACACACTCAAGACTTAAGTCAGCTTAAACAAGGTAGTTTTCCAAAGCAGATGTTGAATTATTCACCAATCCCTCCTTAAACAGCTAATTTAAATTCCCCGGCTACCCGGAAACCTGAGTTTCCATGTGTCCTTCTGTGCATGCGACCTCAGGAATGCCAAGATGCTGGGGCCCTTGGTCAGGAGAACAGTCAGGAAAACCAGGGCCCTACTGACCCAGGACCTCCCCGTAAAATAGGGGTCACGCAAGGGCCAAGCGGAACCTTTCAGGCCTGCAGCTGGAGGCTAATTGCAGCAATTAGATATTTATTTTTCTTGATGGTCAGGTCTGATACAATGGAAAGAAGTGGAAACTGCTTTCTGGCCAGGAATATGCAGGATGCGCTCCGTGGGCATTCCCTGGAAGCGTGAACCAGCACGGAAACTCAAAGGGCTGCCCAGTGCCAACCACGTGAGGCTCTTATCTCTTAAAATGCTTCATTAGGAGCCTATGGAGACAACGAGACGAAGATTTTGCCACTCAGAGAGAGCATTATTACGAAGGAAACTCTGGATGAATCCGCTTTTCCGTCGTGTGTGGAGCAAATTCCATGACACACAACTTCCAAAGGGCTGAAAAAAACATTTCGCTCGGCCTGATAACAGCCTTGGCTCAGCTATAATCACTATGGTAGGGAAAGGCTCCACCAAATCACCTCATAAACACCAAGTGGAGCGCCTTTAATCAGTAACAGGAATAGGGCCTGAGGCAACTGCTGCAGTCACGGAGTGACCTCCCAGTTCTCTCTCTGAGCCCTGACCTCTTCCTGCTGTGACCATCCTATTCTGTGGAGACATCCTCGGATTTCCCATGATGCTTTGCTTTCTCAGTACGAACAATTTACACGTGAGCTAAAAAAAGACGTTTAGGACCTTCAAATAGAGCTGCCTCCAAAATATGAGAGCAGAACAAGACTCACTTCAAACACAATCCACACACTGATGGTGGCAAGGATTAGCAATAAAATGCCTTTATCACCCAAGCCTCCATAAGGAATGAAGAACGAGGTAAACAGCACCATGTTTAGGCATAATGCTGGGGGGAGGGCTGGACAGGGTTCACATGAACATATGATGAATGGAGGGCAAAGATGGATTTAATTACACACAGAGAGAAAAAAGCAGAATCATGAAAACTACAACAGCAGTTGAATTGGGACAAACCTCCTCGCTATAAATTTCTGAGTCTGTTCACACACTGTGTCCTGTTCATTTTCTTGCAGATGAAAAAACTGACACAAGAATTTGGTAATGCTTTACATTAACTGCACCTTCATAATACATCCATAAAACATTCAGTGCACCTTCATAATGCATTCATAGAACATTCAGTGCACCTTCATAATGCATTCATAGAACATTCAGTGCACCTTCATAATGCATTCATAGAACATTCATAAGCAGCATGTAAATATACCTTAACAGCTTTGATTTACATTAATAGCAAACGTTATATGAATCACGATTATAATGTTTTTTATCATATAAATGTGTTGCTTATAGATGTTCTATGAATGCATTATGAAGGTGCAGCTAATGTGAAGTGTTACCAATCATTCTCTCAGACTTTGAGGATTGTACCAGACTGAAATAAGTTGTGTTTATATGTGCGTGCTTAACCCTAAGACCAAACTAAACCTGTACAAGAACATGAGCAGACATTAACCAAACCCTCAGATCCAAAATAATGCTCATGGACATTACACCATAGATGCTCAGTGACAACCAAAGGTGTAGGAGAGTTTGATATTGGGGGGGGGAGGACAGCCCTAACAATTTACATGAAAAGGCCTATTTATAGGCAGGAGGAATGAGGTCAAATATAATTTGACGGGGGACACATCTCCCCCGTCCCCCCTGGTGCTATCAACCAAACCCTTGGACACAAGGTCTCGAATCCCACAGAGGTCGAGGAGAACCTCTAAGCAAACCCCGAGAGGTTCCGGGTGATTCCTCCCGCTGATCAAGCAAGCCCAAGTCAGCTTTGGGGCCTGTGGGTTTTCTCCACAGCTTGGGTCTGCTGCAAGACCTGAGGTGAACTGTGAACAAAACAGTCGCTCTCTTCATAGCAGCTTACACAATCACGCAGAGACCAAACAGTTCATTATAGGGAGCCTACAATTTTCTCAGCCTTCGGAGGGCGAGTGTGTTTTCTGTCAAACGCAACCAGACTCAACAGAGAAGGCTAGTTTCACAGCTGCGTCCGAAGGTGTCACTTCTTTATCTCAGGGCCTGAAATGCTAGCTAATTATGACCCAGGTCAGTGTTGGAAGACGTCTGTTTTCGCTCAGCTTAAGTCGGACAAACTGACTCACTCTAACTTCTCACACATTGCTTAAACATACATGTCGCTCGCCCAAGAACCTCAATACACTAACGAGCATGCACACAAACAACCTACTAATAGCCCAAATAATCCACAGGTAGATAAACACAATTTTGAGTAATTATTCCCAGTTCAGTCCAGCTATAGAGTGAACTGTTTAACAAGCAGCTGTGGTATTTGGCTGGTAATACCATTTATTTATTGAGCAGACACCACTTTTTTCCAAAGTAGCATGCAAGTTTGGAAAACATGTTCTCAGAGGACCGTTGCTGCCAGCATCCAGCACCACTGGAACTGTCAGAGACTGTGGACCTTATACAGGCCCAGCAGTATGACTACTTCAGCCATGGGATTTGAGCTCATAACCTTCTGGAATCAGGCACAGACCCCCAAACCCACTATGCTACATACCACCCAACAAAGCTTAGCACTTTGAGGAAAGTTAAAAAAGCTGAATGCTTATAGCATTTCTCAGTGTCTTTATTAGGGCTCATAGCCCTGTTGCCACCTGCTAGCAGTTTTCCCAGAGCAAAGGCCAGCGGGGTCACCTTTCATCACACGGGGCCCAACATTTCAACAGACGGATTCATTTGCTGAAATAAATTCTTCGTACCTCTAAACTAGTCAACTGGCTTCCAGTTTCTGCACTGGGATTTCATGGACACAACCCCCCTGGTTCTGTGGGATTCAAAATGGCTTTACACGTTTTATACTTGAGAGCTTATGAAGCACCTGGATGCAATTATATTGCGACATAAACATATCAAACGAGGATAAAAGAGGGAAGCCAGCGTGAAAGGATCCTGACAAAGCCTGCAATGAAACGGCCGCCTCCGTGTGGTCTACAAGGGATGCAAAGTGTCTGCTCAAAGGCCCCGGCAAGATACGAGGAAGCATCACTTCCTATTCTTAGACATCCGGATCACCACAACATCAATGAGCTAAAAATAAAACAGCTTCACTGGCCAATAATGTGGTGTGTCTGAGCACTTTTCCATCAGATCCGCTTGTCACTAGACAAAAAAAAAACACCTTTATCCTTATGGGGGGGGAGGGGTGTGGAGGCTGGTAGTCAGATGGATACAGCCTTCTCTGTGCACTTTAAGTAGAGTTTCTGAAATATGAAAACACACCACTCCATCACTGTCCAGGAGCAGAAGTCTGTCCATCCATCCATCCATCCATCCATCCATCCATCCATTTTCTGTAATCACTTTCAATGTAAAATGGCTCCAAACTATGCTAACTGTGTGAAAAGAGAACAGACTCACCCAATCAATACTGGGTCGTATACCCTTTTAGAGCAACCGCCCACAAGTCTTCTAAACTCATTAAAACACCACGTCTGGCACCCATGCTAACGAGGGCCTGTTTTCCAATACACACACCCTCTGGCCACACCACACCGGTATGCTGCTATCCAGGCTAGGGTGCGGCAACCGGCTACCGTAACGATAAGCCAGCTTCCTGAGAGGGCAGACTGTGCTCTGGGAAGAGCGTCCAGGAGTTCCTGTGGCCAAGGGCCATGGGGCTGCATCTGTACCCAGCGGAAGTGCCGCCATGTCCCCTAAAATCACATCCGAGTAACAGCGGATGCTAGGCTAACTAAATCACCTCCGGAGCCCACAGTGACATCTGCCCAAGGATCTCCCAGCTTCCCCGGGTTCGGCTTTCCTCTCCATAAATCAATCCGGGATCCAAGCAGCAGGAGACAGCTGGCATGTGCTCAGGCGCAGCTTGCTGAGGAGGCGTAGCCGGCACACTTCATGTGGCGTGTGTGTGTGTGTGTGTGTGTGTGTGTGTTCCCCACAACGTAATGAAAACCGTTTATTTTCACTTTGTGGGGACTATTTTCCAAGTCCTCACAAAGATCTGTGAATGCAATCAAAAAACTAAAAATGCCAAAAGTCTCGTATTTTGTTTGGTTACTTGTGGTTAAGGTTAGGGCTGGATAGGGGTTAAGGTCGTCATATGGGGATTAGAGTGTTATTCATAGAAATGAATGAAGAGTCCCCACAAAGATATAATTACAAACGTGTGTGTGTGTGTGTGCTGCCAAACCCTACATTCGATAAGGCCAGCTCTTCTTGGCAGGCTGACTCTTCTCTCTGTTTGTGTTTGCTCCCGTTACCTTGGTTCCAAGCAGCTCTTTACCATAAAGTTGTGCAGCTTTTGTAAAATGATATGGCACTGAATGATCCGTAAACATCTCCCTGTAGCCTCCCTGCTACAGCTCAGTGTTCATTAATCAGACAGCCTTTGGGACACATTCACATAAATCCACCTGAAAAACTGAAACTAAAAAATGAAGTGTCATCGACAGCATCGGGGAAATGCATCGAGGACATTGTTAATCACTGGAGAACCTAAATAATCCCATTCCTGGGCTTGAAAGTCCAGGCAGCTCTTAAACCCAGACAAATTCAACATCAAGACACACACTGTGACACACATTGACAGGTATGCACATCCAAACCATACCACACACAGTGCACATACAGACCACACACAAACATACTTACTGTAGGCCAATACATCCAGGATACACTTTGATTACGTGATAAGCCTGGGGGTTCGGGGGGGAAGGGGGGAGCAAGCTTGGTGGGTGGTTCAGCTTCTCCAAAACCCATTTTGACAACTGCTCCACCATCTACCACAGACACCTGCACTGCTTATGGTCCTCAACACAGCGCAAAAGACCAGATAAGCTCTATTTACAGATAGAACAGATCTGAACAAAATATCGCTAAAACAAAAGCAAATCTTTAACTTGTTATTTTTCGATATACCAGTAGACAGAAACAGAGAGGGCTCCATGGGGAGGCATTGTGGTAACATCACTCCCCTGCTGACACACTGAGTTCTGGGTACACATCTTGGCGATTCATTTTCTTGCCCAGTTCCAGTAACATGACCCCCCGGATATGTAGCGGCATTGTGGTTAAAATAACACAGGCGATGCCATTTGCCAAGGGGTCCTCTCGTAAATCACCAGAGGCGTCCGGAGAAGTGCCAGCAGCCTCCACAGCACAGCACTACCGCCATGGTGAAAGCTGGGGCCAACCGCCAGCAAATCGATCAAACACTGCTTCTCACGTCCGCCTTTTTGCTCGGCCACCACGTTCAAAAGTGCAGGGTTAGGGTCTAATTTCTCCAAGACCAAAGAGAAACCAACGCTAACATGGAAAATTTTAGCGATTCTCTGGAAAATGACGAGACAGAAAACAAACATGAGAGAGAGAATACAAGTGCCGCCTACACAGGATCATACACAAAGCTCGAGTTTATACAGCAGACCGGATAGCTGGTATATGGCTGGACAGCTGGGTATCAGCAGGCGGTAGAAGTGAGTGGGGCGGCAATGACCAAGTCCAACACATTGCCAGGGGGTCATGTTCCTTCGTCATGTTTCTTGGCTACAGGAGGCTGGCTTTTATCACTTGAAAGGTCCCATGTTTCATTATCTATCTGGCTAACTTTAGCATTGGACACCATGAAACTGCCCAAGAACATCATTAAGCACCTCAAAGACAGATCTCCAAACACACCCCACGCTGTTAATAAAACATCAGATCTGTAACATCTGCGACTGTCCGGAGCCTTCTTCCATTCTTGCAGTTTCTCTGCATTGTTTCCCTCTGTCCTTTTCACAATGCTGTCACTTCCCAGAAGCAAGTCCTCCAGGCCCATTTCCACGTGTGACAGCTGCCACCGTGCATTTGCCTGTGAGTCTTTTTGTCTGAACGTTTTTTGTTTACATTGACAATACACATTAGATGGGTCTAGTAGGACTGTAATTACTTTCGAGCCATTCAGCTCAGATGAGCTACTTTGGTAGTACACATGCATTGGCTTTTGTGGTTATTTTGTGGTTAATGAGCCATGGGTTATAATAACAAGAACCAGACTCGAGTAGTGGAAATTCTGTTGTACCCTTGAGAATTGTCCTAAACTTGAATAGTCCAGTAAACACACAACATTCCCTGGATAACGGCTTCCCAAGTAAAAAATTGACAACTCTGCCCAGACAGTTCACATTTCTTTCCATTTTCTGTTGCTGTACAAAAATAAATAGCCCAAACAGTTGAATTTCCCACCCTCACTTTGTTTTCCTCACTGTGTTCCCAAGCCTTTTCACATCATTGGCGAATCTATTCTCACTTTCTGGCGATAAATGCATCACATTCCGACAAATGTGTTCCAGACAGTGTGTATCTGGGATGCTGGTGGAATCCGAGAAGTATGCAAGTCACTCCAGGCTGTGTGCTGACAAAGTACCCATCATCTTACGCAAACGGCTAGTGATTTTTAAGTTGTGTAACCACAATTTCACATAACCGGCATAATTTCAAACCTCAAATCTCTCTGTGAGACAGAATGACAGGAATGAGTGCAGGTTTGACAGCTTCAGCAAACCCAACTCTTTCTCTGGTATCGACTGTAGGAGTCACAAGACTGTACCATCTGAGCCCCGCCTCATCTCCATCCCACCTCAAGCTACTCTCGAGTTTTAGACATCCACTGAGAGCAGGAAAATAGACACACTTCCTCATGTTTTGTTGCCTGAAGGTTAGCCTTGACTCCCTACCCTTGCCCCAGGCCCTCAGCTCCGAGGTGGAACTAGAAAAAGCCTGCAACTCACAGGTCTGTGAGTTATGAAAATCCCTCCAAGAGGAGGAAGACTGAGTGAGTCAAACATTAATGGTACTCCTGGATCTTGTTTTGGTTTTCCCATTCTTTCGAGGTCTCACAAATCTCTTAATGTACCGTGAACGTCAATAGACGAATTCCCGTGGTGAGCATCCTGTTGCGGGATAATAAATGAGCTTATGGAGACAGCCAGTCAGTCCTCCTGCACAAACTGCATATGCATGTTCTGCTTATATAAATTATGATACGCAAACGTATTTCTGTTTAATATGGATTATACAGCCTGTGTATTATTTTTAGGACCAATGGAGGAAAAACATGACGGGTATTCTAAATATATTACAGGATATACAGCCGTGGCCAAAAGGTTTGAAACTGACACAAAAATTCATTTTCACAAAGTCTGCTGCCTCAGTTTTTATGATGGCAATTTGCATAAACTCCAGAATGTTATGAAGAGTGATCAGATGAATTACAATCTGACCTTTCACAAATGGACCTGCTGACATCATTTTAGTTATTTTGTCATTAACAAAGGTGAGAGTGTTGACGAGGACAAGGCTGGAGAACATACTGTCATGCTGAATGAGTTATAATAGCAGATGGATGCTTTAAAAAGAGAGTTGTGCTTGAAATCATTGTTCTTCATCTGTTAACAATGGTTACCTGCAAGGAAACAGTCATCACTGCTTTGCACAAAAAAGGGCTTCAGAGGCAAGGATATTGCTGCTAGTAAGATTGCACCTAAATCAACCATTTACCAGATCATCAAAACTTCAAGGAGTGAGGTTCAATTGTTGTGAAGAAGGCTTTAGGGCGCACAAGAAAGACCAGCAAGCGCCAGGACCGTCTTCTAAAGTTGATTCAGCTGTGGGATCGGGGCACCATCAGAGCAGAGCTTGCTCAGGAATGGCAGCAGACAGGTGTGAGTGCATCTGCACACAGAGTGAGGCGAAGACTTTTAGAGGATGGCTTGGTGTCAAGAAGGGCAACAAAGAAGCCACTTCTCTCCAAGAAAAACATCAGGGACAGACTGATATTCTAGAAAAGATACAGGGATTGGACTGCTGAGGACTGGGGTAAAGTCATTTTCTCTGATGAATCCCCTTTCTGATTGTTTGGGGCATTCAGAAAAAAGACTGTCCAGAGAAGAAAAGGTGAGCGCTACCATCAATCATGTGTCATGCCAACAGTAAAGCATCCTGAGACCATTCATGTGTGGGGTTGCTTCTCAGCCAATGGCTGAGAATAAATAACAGTACCAAAACATCCTCCAACAGCAACTTCTCCCAACCATCCAAGAACAGTTTGGCGATGAACAATGTCTTCTCCCACATGATGGAGCAAAAGTGATAACTACAGTAAGTGGCTTGGGGAACAAAACATCAACATTTTGGGTCCTTGGCCAGGAACCTCCCCAGACCTTAATCCCATTTAGTACTTGTGGCCAATTCTCAAGAAGGTGGGTGGACAAACAAAAACACACAAATTCTGACGAACTCCAAGCATTGATTATGCAAGAATGGGCTGCCATCAATCAGGATTTGGCCCAGAAGCTGATTGACAGCATGCCAGGGTGAATTGCAGAGGTCTTGAAAAAGAATACTGACTTTTTGCATAAACTTAATGTAATTGTCAATAAAAGCCTTTGATACTTGTGAAATGCTTGCAATTATACTTCAGTATACCATAGAAACATCTAATAAAATGATGCACAAACTTTATGAAAACCAATACTTGTGTCATTCTTATTGCTCAACTGCATACACTTTTGTACATACATAGATTTGTTTTATGTGTTATATATGTACTTTTATTTTCATTTCTCAAAGCAGTTGGCTAAGAGTGAATTATCAAGCAACATGGTAGCTTCATATAGCACTTAGGCTGTTGAGTACCAAGCTAAGTGGGACACTGGTTATGCATGGCTCCTACAAAAATGACTGGGTCTGACCAAATTATATTCCCACCATATTTTGGATACAGCT
The DNA here is from genome assembly GCA_026779585.1 of Mormyrus proboscirostris. Taxonomy (NCBI): domain Eukaryota; kingdom Metazoa; phylum Chordata; class Actinopteri; order Osteoglossiformes; family Mormyridae; genus Mormyrus; species Mormyrus proboscirostris. The sequence goes on along the minus strand of JAODKF010000046.1, from coordinate 5,807,982 downwards.
GCTTCAGATATTGCATCTCATGAATTAGGGGTCATGGACGTATGAAATCTTCATGAAACAGCTGCGAAAGACAAATGGTCTCTGGACGGAAAATCAATAAGCACTGATCCTGGGGAGTCTTTTTCAGTCTTGCTGAAAGTGTATATATTACCCCCAACAGGTCACCATATCACATTCTAAAACCATACAGCTGCATACCTTAAGTTTTAGTGCATGGGACATTTGCACATGGCCCTCCACACCAACCATGTCATGTACACCTGAGCTTGCCTCAAAACTATGTCCTGGTTGGCAAGTCAAGATAATGAACCGAAGGATGATCTGATGTCTTTGGCAGACCCAGAACCGGGAGCTCAATAGCTGTAAAATATTTATATATCTCTTCACCTCTTTCCATGTTTAAAACACAAGGCTTATCTTGTGTGTACGTCCCCTTCAGCTACCAAAGTGTTACTGAGCAGCTGAACCCTGCGTGCTCCCCTGTCTGCTAAGTCATGCCTTAGGAATGGAAATGGAACTTTCTAGTGAGCTTTGCTCTCCGCACCACTGTGACACAAATATCAGGACAATCTCCTCAGCCTGATTAGCCCTTTATAACTTCACTAAAAAGCCATTAAAGTTGCTCCTCAAAAAGGCATTTTTCCCCATCAAGGATTCAGTCAAGAAATTCTGAAGACTGTTGGGGGCACAGACTGACGGAGGTCCAAAACCCTGAACTGGTGAATGCGCCGGCTAGAAGGACCTCATCGACTGCCCATTATAGTCAGGCTTTTTGTCATTGTGTCCTACAGTTTGCTACACCAGAGGTTCACTTGCTGGTGCAAAACTCATCACTGATGTGACAGGAAATAAAAATCATTCAAGAGCTCTTGCTGCTCCAGCTCTGTGCTCCACTGGGAGGTTGGAACCAGCCACTAAAGTACATAAATATAGCACCATAATGCAGCCATCACCCAATGTCTGCGAGGATAGGCGTGCAGGAGTATGTACCGTACACAGAGGTCCATGGCGACAATGCTAAAGAGGACCATGGTTACAATGCTAAAGAGGACCATGGCTACAATGCTAAAAAGGTCCATGGCTACAAAGCCAAAGAGGACCATGGTTACAATGCTAAAGAGAACCAATGCTAAAAAGGACCATGGCTACAATGATAAAGAGAACCAATGCTAAAGAGGACCGTGGCTACAATGCTAAAGAGGACCGTGGCTAAAATGCTCTGTCCTAATATACCTTTTATTTTCGGTCATTTTTGCAAGACATTTAAAACTCTGTAATCCCTGAAGTATTCCTATAATTTACTGCCTGTCTGTAAGAAAAGGCTGATGACTTTAGCATGGGAACTCCCCAGTTTCAACTCCTTTTCAACTTTTTTTTTGCAACTGCTGCAGATAAATAAGGAACATTTCTGGTCCATTTGAAAACTCAAGAACAGAGCTGTTAGCTGAGGGCAGGTATTGTGAATGCTACGGGCGGCTAACAGAGAGTATTACTGGACTGCGTACTTCATAAACCAAACAGACACCTTCTCTGTGAGACCTTACTGCTGTGACTTGAACTTGGATAGGTCTTTAGAAACATAAAGTTGCTCTAAAAGCTTTAAAGCACACCGAAGACAGCTTTGCACAGGTCTTAGGGAGTGCATAACTCCGGAGTATGTAAATCTCTTGGGCCAGGGAGCACGTTGCTCTGCGTAGGAGTGCTGCTCCTTCATGAACAGATAGCTTGCTGTATATCCTGCCTTTCTGCCTGGAATAGCTGTCTGTGGCCTGTACATTGTTCCTATTTGTGCCAAGGAGGCTCAAGGTTAGACGGTGTTCCCCTCCCTGCATTCAGCATGCTCTGCTTTAAGCCCATTGTTGCACGCAAGGTCACATGGCACCGAGCAGAAAAAGCAGAGCCGAAAACAGAAGGAACAAATCTTCTAAGGTCAGGCCAAGTTAATACAGCAGATATGCAGTGGTAAGGTAATCTTATTGGCTGAAGCACGAGGAACATCATCCCAACACCTGAATGAAGAGCAGCTCCAACAAGGTGGAAGCTACTGAAGACAAACAGGAACCAGAAAACTTACTTCTGCAGGGTGAGGTTGAGGTTGCCTGCGCAGGCCTTAATCTTGTTCTGGGCCTCCAGGTGGTTCATGCCATCAGTGGAGATACCATCGATGGACAGCACCACGTCTCCGACGGCAACATTCGCCTTGGCGGCCTTGCCCCCATCTGTCAGCTGTAAAGACACATTACCACGGTGAGGGAAAATGCCCCTGGAGTCATACCTGCAAGTTGTACATTATTATCCCTGGAGATTCTTAACCTTTGCTGAAGTTCAACACTGAACTTGAAAAAGTAAGGACCTGAATCTGAAACAGATTAATGAGTAAATGCAATGGAATATTTAATATTTTGGGGGCAGACTGCCCTGGAATTACATAAATAAATCTCCTCAGTCCCAAGGGTCTCTTCAAACCAACCTACTAAGGAAATCAGTTTGGTTGATGCACTTAACACAAACTATTTACAATAATGCACTGAAACACTAACCAAAAAGCTACTCTGGAAATGATTTCACAGCATTCCAGGAAGAAATGTCAAAACGCGATGAATGTTTTGCTTCACCATGTAACCTCTCTTTAAGTCTGAGCAGGTCTTCTGATGGAGGAAAGCGGTTTTAAATATGTATGTACAAATGAAGTGAAGGCAGGAAGATGGGTAGTGGTGACCTGACCTTGGGGCTTGCCGTTGGTTGGTCACAACTGGTCTAGGCTTCTGGGAGGGTGGGTGGTTTAATGGTTTACCATTCAACAAATCAGCAGCGAAAAGTAAATTAGACATTAAACTGAGAGGGACTCAAGTTCCACGTTCCATGGCAGATTAGCTTTACTATCCCTTTTCATCACTTCTCTAACAGTACCATAGAGATACAACCTGGTATTTTCTACAGTGACTTTAATCCAGAATCACGCCTCTTTTAGCCACTTTTAAGGAAAGTCAGTTTTATGTTTCTATATTAATCACAATATGTTTCTTTGTCTGTGCATATAACCAATACAGCACATACAACATACTGTATGACTGGCTTAACAACTTCATTTTTTTAATAAATATCAGACTATGACAGTTCACTTAATTCACTTGGAATAATAAAAGAGCTCTGTAGGTCTTATTCTATGTAAACCAGTTCCAGTTTTAAGCAGCATTTCCATGGCGGACAGACAGTTGAATCCTGCCTGTACTTTAGTTTGTTCCAGCTGGCTGATGTGCTGGCACATACAGGCGTTCTAATTCCAATACAGATGGCTGTACAGACCCATAGGTGGTCAAAGGGGATGTCTGATGATGAATAGGAGTCCAATTATCCAAGGGGCCTGGAAGCCTGCTGAGGTGATTAGTGGAATATTGCTTTTTTGGGGCTCCCAACTGCACTGAGATCTGTTTCTATGGTGGATTTACCTTCATCCCCCTGCACCGTACCAAAAAAAACAAGCAGCATAACTTCCACCTTCAGTGCTCCATGTGTACATAGCTTCAGATCCTGGGGATCCATATAAAGAGTTACAGCCTTTGGTGTTCCATACAACACAACAGGGATCTGCACCATCGCGGCTGCAGCCCTCAGGGCTCTGCACCATCACGGCTGCAGCCCTCAGTATTCCACAGAAACAGAACTTAAGGCCTCGGCATTTACTTTCCTAAAATTTCATTTGATGTGGCATATACAGAAGTAATTAAAGCTGTATATGTCTCCCAAATAAACATTTGAAAAATGTATTAAAATTATTAACAGGCACCCAACTGGTCAAGAAAATAAACAAAAAAACCTGCAACATTTTTTGGGAAGACCGCAAAATATAAGGCACAATTGTCTGATGAGTGGAAATGGCGTGTTTCCTGGCGTGGTACGTGGTTCTGTGTAGATTCCCTCGTTACCAAAGTGGTTAAATTATGAAATGAAGAATCTACATGACACATGCCATAAATAACACAAAGGTCTCTTCCGGAAGTTCATGGGATTTCGTGGAACAAGTGGAGTATCACTACTTTACGAATGTCCCTCGGTAAACTGTCTTAATACAAAACAGCTTTTCATAAAACCTTTATGCTTTCAATTTGCCTTTTCATTGTTAAAATACACAGTCACGTGACACAGCAAGGCCTTTCAATCTTATCATCTCTTGCACAACTCTTTGCTTTAAACACTACTCTGGCACCCAATGAGCCCTTGATTTATGTCACGCGTCTGGTTTCAGCTCAATAGTAACCAAACACATAAACTCATTTTCCATGTGGGAGCAATCGCCCAATGGTGCTGGTTGGGATTTGTACGAGTTCATTGTTGTTCTGAACAATTAAACTAAATTAGTGTTTCTCCTCAAGAGAAGGGCCCCATGATGGGAGTTTAAGGGCAGCCAACCGCCAAGTGGGCCTGCGGTGATCCTGTTTCTCACTTGTCTGCTTTAGTGTTCGGTTTGTTGCCTCAGCTGGACCCAGGAAGGATCTGGAAGGATGTGGATCGGCAAATTTGATGCTCCTTTGAAGTCCCAATCGCTGCCTGCAGACTTTTTCACTTCTCATGCCCGGCTTCTCAGAAATGGGATTGTTCTTATAAGGAAACGTGTGGCTATAGCGACTGGAAGGGGGCGTGGCCTGTAACCAGGGAGGTCCGTCAAGGGAAAATTCCAATGTCTTTGCTCTCAGGAGGATTCCCTGCAAATCAATCACCTCTTGTCAGACTGAAAAACTACAGACTGCACATTACAGAGCAGAAATAAGTGCTGGTTTCTTGTCAGCGTCAAATGTAAGTGCCACATTAATCGAGTGTGACAGTTATTGTTGTATAAAAGACAGAAACAAATGAGCAGAATTAAAATGAAGGAAACAAACAGAAGCTAAGCTTTAAGAAGTTTATCTTGGGAGCAATAACGGAAAGATGCCTGTTTTCGGGTATGTTCCACCTTGGAGTCCTGCTGACACAAGTGAAGCAACCAGCCTCCTTGAAGATTCACTTGGTATTGTAGACAGTTAGCTGGCAGCAGCTGTGCTGGAGCTCCAGATGCTAATTTCCCATGACACAGACATCACAGCTGTATGGATCCTTGGCCCTTTGTAGCCTTCACCTCAATTCCAACAATAACACCCCTTGTTTCTGTCCAGGTTCACGGATAAACAGGTGAACCTGTGTAAAGATTCACCTGTCATTGGATCTTCGAAGCAAATAATTAAGCAGCTCTTAGGTAATTAGCAAGATATGGGCCATTAAATCAAGTGCTTCCATCCTAGGAAGTGGGTGGAAGTTCCTGATGACACCAAAGACTATCATAACAAATACGCAGAATCTGGCCAAAATGGCCTAACTCAGAGTTGGGTTGTAGCTCATTAGCTTGTAAGTTTAAGTGAAGTTACAGTGAGCATCGCTCACATGGGTTTCAAAGAAGAGTTTGTCCTCTGTCAGAATAAGGGCTACTAATCTATCAGTTGACACTGCATGACTAACCACTTAGAGCAATTGACAGGATATATTCAGACCCAGAGACTCAGTGTGACAGAAGAAAACACATGGAAGCACTGGCCGCATCTGACGTCTCTTGGGTCACCTGAAATCACAAAACATAGTCACTGAGTTTCTCCTTACCCCCAAAAGAAAGAGGATAAGCTAATTTACTAAGGTACTTTGGCTGTGAGGCAGCCATTTTGAATTTCCCAAGCCTTTGGCTTCAGTCAAGTTAAGCCATCAGGAACAAGGGCAGGATGATAGGCAACAAAAAGACACAGTGTCCCCTGTGGCACCACGCTGGGCCTCACCCGAGGTTTCAAAGGCAGGAAACGGGGGCCCAAGGGGGCAGCCCTTCCTTTGTCAGAGCCCAGGGAGGGGGTGAGAGAGGCAGCCAACATGGTCGGCTCTTTACGGTCACCCTGTAAGAGCCCCCACCATCATGTCTAATTCCCACACCCCGGCCAGAGCAAGCGGGGCTAGTTTGGCACACAAATGCCAGGTCACATGGCCTGGGTCATCCCGCTGAGAATGACTTTTGCAAACGTGAGTAGCTGAAAGGCCTCCTGGCAAAAGTCAGGCCCTCCCCAGTTAGACGGCGCATGCCGTCACATGGCAGAGGCTTACAGTTATCCTACAAATCAAATTTTAAAATATGTTTTTCTTTACATAGCTTTCCTGTGATTATCCTTAATGATAATGACTATGCCGTTACATTAAGTTTCTGTATGTTTTAATGAATTACACATGATCATCTCTAGTGTTCTGTCTTCAGAATGGTCTCTTTCTTTAAGCTTTGGTGCTGTGTACTTAAATGTAATATATGGCAATAAAGCTATTTGAACCATAGGCAAGAGAGGAAGTTCCTCTGTTGTAGTGTATGCAAACAGTCAATTGCTTCCATGTGCTTCTCCTCGAGTTATTTTATGACACAATTAGTGCAAATAACCACAAGCAATCAAGGAAAAACAGAACAACCTACTGCAACTCTAAATTGGAGTCAAAAGCAATTTATGTTATGTACACAGCTGTTTCTGAAAGAATGACTAGCCAATTAGGGAAAGAGTCCCCACAAAGCAGTGTGTTAAACTGAATAACACACACCTCTCTTCATTTAAATGGCCCTGTTCAAGCAGGAATGCTAAACAGAGGGAACTGGGTTCAAGTCCCCAGAGAGGAAATTCTATTGTAACCACCATCAGGATAGTAGCGATTTTGTAATTACAAAGACCAGTAAATTGGAAAATTGCATGCAGCAATACCGACAGAAAGCTGTAAATTAATAACATTTATGTTCATGCCAGTCCCATGTCATGCTTTTATAAAGGATTTATTTAAAAATGTTTGGATCCCTGGCAGTCATTAATGAACACAATAAAATGAGAAGAAAACAGGACACTGAGGAACTGTTGTGGGGAGCAATGTTCTATAGAGCTCTGATGTGAAAAGGAGAAGGGAGCATGAGAACACAACGGGTGTAAACAGAGGTGAGTAGGGGTCATGTACAGAGAGGAGAGTAGGGAACACATAGGGTATTGGCAGGGTGTGATTAGGGACCATATAGAGTATTAGCAGGGGATGAGTAGGAGTCATGTATGGAAAGAAGATTAGGGAACAGAGTACCGACAGGGTATGAGTATGGGCCATAAATGGTTTACCATTCAGAAAAAGAGTTTTTGGAACATGCAGGGTATTAGCAGAGTGTGTGTAGGTGCTGTGTATGGAGAGGAGATTAGGGAACATGCAGGGTATTAGCAGGGTGTGAGTAGGGGCCGTGTATGGAGAGGATATTAGGGAACACGCAGGGTATTAGCAGAGTGTGAGTAGTGGCCGTATATGGAGAGGATATTAGGGAACACGCAGGGTATTAGCAGGGTGTGAGTAGAGGCTGTGTATGGAGAGGATATTAGGGAATACGCAGAGTATTAGCAGGGTGTGAGTAGAAGCTGTGTATGGAGAGGAGATTAGGGAACACGCAGGGTATTAGCAGGGTATGAGTAGAGGCTGTGTATGGAGAGGAGATTAGGGAACACGCAGGATAATAGCAGGGTGTGAGTAGGAGCCATGTATGCAGAGTATATTAGGGAACACGCAGGGTATTAGCAGAGTGTGAGTAGTGGCCGTGTATGGAGAGAAGATTAGGGAACACGCAGGGTATTAGCAAGGTGTGAGTAGAGGCTGTGTATGGAGAGGATATTAGGGAACATGCACGGTATTAGCAGGGCATGAGTAGTGGCTGTGTATGAAAGGAAGATTAGGGAACACGCAGGGTATTAGCAGGGTGTGAGTAGTGGCCGTGTATGGAGGGAAGATTAGGGAACACGCAGGGTATTAGCTGCATTTGATTAGGGGCCATGGAAGGGAAGACATTGAGCGAACACTAACTGCCTGCTCCTACACTTCCCTCAATGGGAACAGCTGAGCACACGCTGATATTTACTGTGCCTGATCTCCAGCCAGACCCATAACTCTGATCCTTTCTGGATATGCTGACTTTAGATCTGTCCATACTGCAGAGAAATGTAGTGGCATATCTGTAGCGTCATAAATGTTACAAATGTGATTACTGCCGCTGACAGAAATTTCCCCTGTGAACTTATTGACAACTGACCCGTGCTCTAAAAGCTATACTGCAGACTGCTCTAACTGGCATAAAAGGAGTTATGCGGTGCTGTCAAAAAAGTACAGTAAAGTTTCTCTCTCAGACACACACACACACACACACACACACACACATAGGTTTGTAATTATATCTTGTGGGGACTCTCCATTCATTTCTGTGGGCAAAACTCTAATCCCAACATGACAACCTTAACTCCCACTCAGCCTTAACCTTAACCATAAGTAACCAAAGAAAATACAAGACTTTTGATGTTTTTAGTTTTTTGATTGCATGCACAGATTTTTATAGGGACCTGAAACAGGTTTTATGGGGTCCTCACAACATCTAAATAAGAGGTTTTTATCACATTGTGGGGGACATTTGGTCCCCACAATGTAATATAAACTTAATCACTCACACACACACACTGTTCTTGGCTATCGTGCCTTCTTCAAACCATCCATCCTCATCTTCCTTATCCTGGTCAGGGTTACTGGGAGCCCCAGGCAGCACAGAGCACCTGGCTGGGTTGTCACCCATGACAGACACCAGTTCATTGGACAGCACACACTCAATCGCCCACCAAAGGCAGTTAGCCTTACCGTATGGCTTTGTACAGCAGGAGGAGCCTGACGTATCAAGGGGAAACCCAGGAGAGACTGTACACATGCAGCAGGGGTGGGATTTGAACCCCTGACCTTCCTGCTGTGAAGGTTGCAGTGCTAACCAATGGGCTTCATTGGATCATGGATAATTAAAGAATAAAGCTTCAATAAGGAAAGACTCCAAATAATCAATAATATTGAAAATGAGACATTGATTATTTAAACAGCTGCATGTAGCAGCTAACACTTACTACAAAGCAACACAGTACACTTTAAAGGAAACTTTAAGAGTCATTTTCCCATCCAGGGTGAATTTCTGCCTGACAGACCCCAGCTCCCCTGTGCCCAACAACCCCGATCAGGACGGATGGCTTGATGGATGAAAAAAATAAAAATTAACAGCTGTCTGAAATCTGTCCCTGACCAGAAAACACAGCTAAATACAGCAGATTCTGTGCAAGTTAAACTGAGATCTCAAGGATCATTCAATCAACACCCTACAGGACACTGGGCTCAAGAAGTGTCGTCAAACAGGACCGCGATGACACGTTCAATCCATCAGTTGAAAGACATTCTCACCTGCTCTACCTGACTCTCTTTTCAGATGGAACTTCTGCTCCCTTCACCTTCAAGCAAGTACTCAAAAGTGCAGCTTTGATGGACCGACAGGATCTCAGCAGGGAAATGTATAATATGTAGTATGTCAAGAAAAGAACATCCAGTCAGAAAGGAGAAAAAGAAACACGTGGCTGGGGAGTGGTGGTGTGGAGAGGATCTCCTCCAATCAAATGCGGGATAGTTTCTGCTGAAACTCCAGTCCAGAGGTAGAGTTCCCTCAAACATACTTTGACCAGGAGCAAGCAGTTGGACCATAATGCATGAATTCTAGTGTGATCACAGCCTTATTTATTCACCCATCTCAGCCTAAAATTTCTACCTGACTTGATATTTTATCATTAAGAAAATCTAGAAGAATGCTTTCCATAGAAAACCGCATGCAGAAAATGAACATCTTGAAATGAACAGAAAATGAACAGAAATGAACAGATGAGGTGTGTGCAGGAAGGTGTGTCTATAATCAAAACTGTCATTTTCTTGATGGCTGTTAGTAATTCCCAGCAGTCTGATACTTGGATTCACTGTACATAGACATCCGGAAAAAAAACAGGTGAGCAGAACATTTCAGCTGAATCTCCTATATCGCCGTCCATGAATACCCCACATCTAAAGCACTTAGAAGATAGGAGCTGTTCTCCATCACTTCACAGCAATATTTTTTTTGTGTCCGGTGGAAAATTAGTTTTAACTGCGCATTTTATTTCCAAATGACTGATACATGTAGCCTTATTAATAACTCACAGTGGTGACGGGGTGCTTTCGAGCAGAAGCTCGAGAAAGAATTAAATATATGCATGGAGCTTCCAAGATAAAAAATCAGGGTCTGGCAGTTAAGTCTGTGCCCGTGACAGGCGTGTGTTATTGGTTTCATCTTTCATCTGGAAGTTGTCTGGAGACGTGAACATCGCCTCATCTGTCTTTTCACAATCAGGACAGTGGAATTCCTGCAGCAGACAGTGCCAATCAAAAGCAGAACAGTCCACACCACCACTTCTGCGCCACGTGTGCAGTGCAGGCCGCCCTGAGGTAGTGCTCGGGGCCTTGCATCCGCAGAGACGTCCCCCCGCAAAGAGAGGGAGGACTGGATTCGCCTGCCAGGGCTGCATCAGTGTTTGTTTACATGACACCTCTTTAGTCATAAACCCCCCTCAGACCTCGGCGTGGACGGCACCTATAAAAAGGTCTGCTTTCACGGGACACACCATGCAGCTGTAGCCCAGATGGCCTGCGTTTCACAACAACGCAGAGAGAGGAGCGAGCAGAGGCAAAATGTACAAGAAGAAGTGCCGTCCTGCCTGAAAGAACACCGTGCGGTCACTCCAGCTCTCCTGCTCAGTTTCCATAACGTCTGCGTCGCATCGCCATGGCTACATAACCAAAACTGCACTGTGTAGACGGTGTGGGGGTGTGGCGAGTAGGTGACAAACCCAGGGCTGCCCATATTGTGCACTTGGATAAATGGCATCCCCTAAGGTCACCATGCCCCCTACTCCTTCACATGGGTGTCCGGATGCCACATGTGAAGAGGAGAGAGAAGTTCAGGCCTGCTCTCTAAACCCGCCTTTCTAGTAGACGATCATCTCCAGAGAGGGTCTGTTCACGACCCCAGAACATTCTGCTCCTGACGAGAAACATTGGGTTTTCCTGGCCATCAGGGGACAAGGCTTTAACAGCCAGACCGCAAACATTCAAGTTAGAGAGTTACCTATTCTGCTTACATACAAAAGGGGTATTATGTCCCCTTAAATGACCGTGTCAAGGAAGTTAAGCAAATTAATAACTATCAATGCTTAGGTATTTATTTTTCCTGCTACTCAACATCTTGAGGCCTGCAGAGATTTCACAGTAAACTTCTCCATCCTTTCAGTCTAAGTCAGGATTAATGTTCCCAATAAAATCATACAAATTTCTCAATGTGGTTACGGAGAATGGCAGAGAATGGGAGTGGCCCACCATGGGAGTCTGGTTCAGGAAGGACAGACTGTGCTGGGACCAGCTCAGTGCCCAGTGTCTGTTGCCTCACTGCACACAGGATAGCACAGCTTGCCAATATCAGGCCTCCTGTGAGACCAGGTCTAATGCATGATCACGAATCCAAGAAGGGCGAAAATCTTATTGGGATTAAATGTAGCAATAATCACAGCCTGACTATATTAACCAAACACCATGATCTAGAGTTCAAGTCCTTGACATGGACACAAAATGACAGAAGAGGTCTTTCAAAAAAAATGTACCCTGGAGATGCAGCATCTGTAAAAAGACATAAATAACAGAACAAGCAAAGTGTTTGTCAAATTAAAGGTGAACATGTAAAGGCTTGGTGAAAGGATGCCAGCATGCTCGCAAGACCAAGTGCCAACCCAAGAGAAGAATGCTCCATCTGGAGTTGTATAGCTACGCTAAGCCACACCGTCAACGGAAAAAGAGGGAAAAGAATGAACGATCCCGGTAGCCTACCAACCGCCTGGCAGAGAAGCCACAGAGAAGCAAAAAAATTACTGGCTGCATCAACGGAACCATATAAACAAACAGAACCTAAAAGTAATCATCTATCACACTGCAATCGACATTTGCAAAGTCTTCAGAATGCATAATATCAGTATGGAAAACCATAAGTCTTTTCCAGCCAACTGGTAAACCTGATAATCTCTCCCCCTGACTCGTGTTAACATAGACGTTTCGCCCATCGAATTTGAGGAATTCTGCCACTTCCAAACGGAAAATGCAGGCATCCGGATCCAGACTCCAGATAAAGGTTTACATTTAATTATCCCACAGCGACGCAGTGCTTCGCAAACATTTCACCAGCTGCAGGTGAGTCACATCAGACTGAACAACATCTGCAAGCTCAGACTCTTGCAGCTGCTTTGTAGTGCTGATGGCCCTCCCCAACAGCAAGCATGGCAATCTCTCACATCCGGTACAACCTGGAAAGTTCAGTGTGAAGCCAAAAAATATGAAACAGTGTTCCTTACGGGCATCTTTGACACATCGCAAATCTGGCGTTACCTAACGAAGGTCTTCGCGTAATCTGTTGCCAGACAAACACTCATTAGTCTGTTGTTAGCATCGAACCTTAATGACCCACTTATATTAACGTGAACCATATCGCACTGGCCTATCCGGTAAGAGTAACAGAAAGGAATGCATCCTGAACCGGGAAATGCAGCAAACCAGTTCTTTCAGAGACACCTGGAAGAGTACAGGCAATTCATTTTCATATCATCTGCAGTTAGGAACCAGAAACGCTATTCATTTTATAGGACTGAAGTGCGTATACCCTAACCAGGGCAGACAGAACCCGCCAAAGAGCGGAAAGGTGAATGATGGGTAAATTTCAGGAACCTCTACACTGTTCTGCTTTGCTATGACAGACCTGCCCCCCATATCAAATAAACCAAAGAGTGACAAGTATTGTAGAATATTACATACCATTAAGTAAACTGTGAGCCAACCTTGGCAAAAGCCTCCTATTATATTGTACTGAAATACCAAGTTTATTGTTTTATTCTCTTTCTTCCAAAGAATTTTTTTCTGGAATAGGAGCCTGCAGGTTAAATAACATTCATCTGGTTCAGGCCCGAGTCTGAGGCTAAAAACAGACTTTGGAAATACAATCTCACTCTCATTCGGTCTTACACTCCACTCAAGAACTCTCCCAACCTGCATCAGGTGGGTTTAGCTGGACATATCACAACTAGCCAATCAGTCACTGTATCTCATCAAACCCAAAACAGAGCATTATCCAATCAGCAATGCCATGTCAATCCAAACATTGAAAGTGGAAATGTGTTTCTGTGCTCGCTGAGGTAGTTAGTAGAGTTGGAATGTGTCATGGAAGGGGAACTACCATGGTTAAATACCGTACAGCTGCTGGCGGTGTCCTCGAAAGCATCTGCGTCACGCATGTAACGTCTGCAAGATTTATGGGGCCCGTCGGACCCGTGGGGCCAAGCGCTGACATCCCGAGTCCTGCTCACTGCACATGTGCAGAAATGTACATGAAAACTAAACCTCAGTGAACCACGGTAACGTGAACCGGCCCAGCAGGGAACTGTGGCATCACATGTACCCTAAAGTCACCTGGCACATCATTACCGGAAGTCTTCACAATAACCCTCCAGAGAAGGACGAAATGTTCCACTTTGCGCATGAATATTCTGGACACGACCTCCATCATAACCCCTGTAATTACGTCTCTAAATGGGAGACACACATATCCAACGATACTCAACGGTACAGCCAAATGCCAGGCATCAGAAATAAGGCACAGATGGAGGCGGCTAAGTGCCTTCAAGTCCAACTGCACTTACCTATAAATAACTGAGTAATCTAGCAGTAAGATTCAATATAACACACAAAGGGTTTCATAAGCCATGACAGAGGCCCGAAATCTCTCTTAACGATCAAAAGAGTGGCCCGTCTGGAGAGTTTGAGCACTGCACATTTTTAACAGAGTTCCTTTCACCCGCTAGCTGTGCACAAAACTCAAAGCAACGATTTATTACCCAGTAAGCTATTCAAAAAATGACTTAAAAGCCACGTTCCTTTAGCCACGGTTCCACGCACATGCCAAACCCATAAAACGTTTACAGATTCTTACGCTCCGAAAACTGAGGTACAAGTTCTGGCCCTGGCATTTTGGCTCTGTTTCAAATCCATACCCGCCTCCCCTCAACCGTATTCAGAAAGCCAGCCTCTCGGTCTTCTTTGGGCACGGCACCTGAAGTGGCATCTACCTCAACAGGTAGGGTGTGTGTCCCCTTCACAGCCTGGTAATATTCACGAGAGATCCCAGGTCCAGCAGAAGACAGCTCAACCTAGCAACAGACAAACAAAGATGCAGTCATTCTGACATGAGCAGTGTGTGGTGATGAGGGTCACCGTGATTACAGGACGGCAGGCCCCCACTGCAGGTGGCTTTCTCCTTCAGTCCGTTACGTCACGTAGCCGTCTTAGGAAATCGCAGTTGGGTTAGTGCATTCTTGGGTAAAGTCATAATGGTTGACTACCAGCTCTGGTCACTGAGACTCTGCGACAGGCAGTAGGGTTTTAAGAAAAAAAAACCTGAGGAAAACTCCACTCTCGGATCCCACACGGAGAAGAGCTTCCGTCGGTGAATTGTGCAAATAAGTGGCTGGCTGTATAGACGTGAAGGACATCTTCTGGAATGACGGGAATCTCCTGGGGAAGTCAGTAGTGATAAGTTATCTACCCAAGGCTATAATCAAGCTCTGGGACACAGTCACAGAGCAGCATTTTGGGGTTGGAGCAGCGGCAAAATCTGACCAAACATGGGCACAACAGAGGCACAGTACTGGCAGGGATGCGACCTGGCAGCAGTGCCCTCATCTCCCAGCTACCGTTTCCAGCAGCATTTGATGCCGCCAACTTCCCCCAGCCCCTCTGCAATGCAGTCTAACACTGCCCCTCCTCTTATTTAAAAAATGCACACTCATCATAAGAAATTGGAGGGGTGCAGTACTATTATCAATAATCAATATGTACGATTAATCAGCTGGGTGACTCAGGGGCATGGAATCCGGAGGGGATGGGGGGGGAGACATGTACCCCCAGATTTTTAATTTGGCTTCATTCAGCCCCCCAGTATACAGACTGCTGTATTTAAATGATTAAGTTATGTCTCCCCAATATCAAACTCTCTCCTATGCCATCGGGGTGACTTAATGCTAGGCTAATGCTAACATGAATCTGTCGCGTGACAATCCAGTCCTGGAGGCTGGAAGAAGCCCGACCAGGAATATGGAGCAGCGAGAAGGTATGTGGTTCGAAAATAGCTGAAGGAAAGAAAATAAAGCAGGATTTACAAACGTAACTGCCAACCGCTGTGGTATATATGGTGCCCCTCCCTGAGCGCGGTGCTGCCTGGGCCAGCAGGCTTGCCACGGACATTTGTGGGATCATTTAGGCTAATTCCGTCAGTCCTGCACACAGAGGACAGACCCAGGGCCGCCTCGCAGTCACCCCCACCATCTCACACGCCACATTATTAGCCGCTCTATCTCGGCTGCCTGGCCTGCGTTGTGAGTTCCTCTCTGGCTGCGCGTCTACTGTAGAGCTGTAATTCACATGGGTGACATTAACGGTGACACACAGGGAAGTGGACTCTCACTGGCCACAGTGAATTACAATGACTGTGTCCAGAGAGCCAGTGAAAATGAATGTTCAGCAATCAATATGCAGAGGGAGTTAATGTCACAAAGCCATGAGACAATTTGGGTTTAACTCCTCAGCGATGGTTAACCAGTCTACTGAGGCAGCGAGCGTGTGTGTTTCAGTGCGTGCGTGTCCGTGTGGTGTCAGGAAAGCTCTCTGACTAACCGAATTGGGCACCTTGCTCTTCAGATCGGCAAAACATGAGCTTATATTTGTTGAACTTGCAGGTGCAAAGCACAGTGGACCCACATCTGTTAACGTTCATGAACGGAGAATCTTTGAGACCTCTAATACAGACATTCATTTTCTTTTGAAGTCTCCCAGAATGACGTGGCTCCCAGTACAGCAACGGTATAATCCACAGACCCGTGAGGGGGGTGAGTTAAAAGACATAAATGTAAGGTCAAGCCTGCAGAATTCAGACCTGGACCCAGATGATGCTAAAATGACCAGCTAGTAACCCCTTAAAACAGGGAAAAATATCACTGTGCACTACTGGTGTGAAATTCCAGTAGCCCACCCCCCCCACTCTCCTTCAGCGTGAATCATGCCATGTCACATGATCTACTGGCTGTATTATTTCCACACCTCATCATTTCAGGCCCAACTCATTCTGACACTTTATTCATTAAACCCAACCGCCGGCTCGTCAAATCCAGTTTAGTCCGCGTTTTTCAATTTGGTTTCTATCCATCTTCTTGTCTGTTGCTCTCATGTCTCTCCAGCAAAACCGCCTCAACAGCCGTGACCATCTGGGGCTCTGTTTCCCGACTCTTGCCACCAGAGAAAAAGTTGTGCTCTTTATTCTGATGTTTGTTTGTTCTCCCTAAATGCTGTGGAGGGAAGACGAGTGAAGGGGAAGGAAGGAAAGCCGTGTGTTAAAGGACCTGTGTCTTCATCCTCCTTAACCAAATAAAACATCTATAAGGCTTACAGAGTTGGTCATCTTCCACTGCAACTACAAATCTATACAAACAACACGTATGTCATCAATGCAGACCAAGGCTGGCCAGTCTTATCCATAAAGTTCTGCTGTGTATGCAGTTTTCACTGAGGCTCCCTGTTTAGATTACTAATTAGAGGACTGACTGACTGAAGTCTTAACACCTGAGTTTGAACAGCTGACCTGAAGGTTATCCCACAAGCCTGCACACACACTGGCCATTTGAAAATAAGATTGGCCACCTCTGATGTAGACACACATGAGATAGGTTTCATATACAGACATGCAGTTATTTATCTATCCTAACTTTAAAAGCATCAGTGCTTACCTAAATAACCCAAGCATTGACAAGAGGAGTATATGAGATCAATGGCCGCCCATCGATCTGTCCCTGCTTTGCGGCATAAATTATGCATGTGTATAGATTGTACAACGTGAAATGTGCCCGCATGGACTGACAGGGTAGAGGCAGGATGCTGTCGGCAACCAATCGCCGTGGGCAATAAATGGCAAACGCTGGCGCTCTCCCTGCATTTCATTTTTAATCCAAAGAACATCATGGGTCCAGACCCGTTACTCCAGGGCTGTTCCTCAAAACATGTACTTGTGTTCTTGTGTATCCATTTTACGTTATGCTCCTTTGCCGAATACCAGTTCCAACACAACAGAAGTATACAGGATGGTAAAATCTGGTTGCATCCTCACCGAATGAGACCAATCCCGTGATTCATTATGAACCAAGTTAAATAGAGGCAAGTTAGCCAACCAGTATGATCTTTCCATTCTTGGTATAGAGAAACACCCCAGGAATGTGCAGGTCTGACCAACTCGGATCCCCATCATGCCCGGGCAACATCCGCCTCCCCTTGCACCAGAGTCCACATGACTGCGTAGGTCAGAGAGCGTGCAGAGCAGAGGAGAGAGGGCTTCCACCGCACCATGGAGGAGGGGGGCTTGGCAGGCAGGTCTGAGGCTGACTGAGAACTATCAAACAGTGAAAAGGACACCTTAATATTGGAGCCTCCCTCTCTCCGTAACAGCTGCCGTTTCAGTCACATCTCACAGCACAGAGCCGACCAGGACTCCACAGTGTGGACGACCACAGCGCCCCCTACGCCTGACTAGGAGAGAAGTGCATTCTTTCAGGCACATGGCCCGCAGGGGGATTTTTACAGCCTCGTTTGAAGGCTTATTATTCTGTAAGTCCACGGTCTATCGCTTAATCCCTAATAAATCCAGGTTTGCAAATGGAAAAAGAAAATAAATTTATACTGCAGCCCTATTTTAAAGTGTTTGGACAAGGCAGAGCACGCACACGGTCAAGGGCTGTTTGTCTGGGAATGGTGCCGGGCACTAGGCCACCGGCACCACTAACCCTGCCGGCACATTCGGACTAGACCCTTTCTGCCCAACTTCAGGACTGTCGTTTCGAATCCTGCTTCTACATTCAAGCAATATCCCAGAAGGCCTTGGTACGATGGTGGAACACTGGGTGTGTTCTAGAACTCTGAAAAGCCCCAGTGTTCTCTCCTCGCCACCACCTTCCCGTCTGGCTGAGGGCAGGTTTCCCTGGCAGGTACGTTCATGCCAGACGCCAAGGCCTCACGGCACGTGGAAGGAGGAGGGCAGAGGGGGCCGGGAGCCTAGCGACACATACCAGGAAGAAACATTAAAGGCTACAGTCTCCTGAGTCTGGTGAGGCACAGTCATGGCACTACCCTCCAATGAGCTGTCCGTGGGTCTGCTCAGTCATGCCTGAAAAGAACCAGGCCCCCTCCAAAAAGCCAGCTAATAAAAATATCTGTATATCACGTGACCCCTCGAAAAAGTCTACAAATAAAAACCCAGACGTGTGTCATGTGACCCGTCAGAATTAGAGCTCAGCAAACCAGTTATTGAAATGACCGTAGATAATAAGAACAACTGGCACCCAGCTCCAGATAGACCGCTGCTATAAACAGCAGCCGATCCAAGCACGCCAAGTGGACACCTCTGGTCATTCCCCGGTGCTGGGCGCCACACGCACCTCCTGCTGCCTGCTTCATTTCAATCTGAGCCAATATTTTATTCACACTTTGGCACTGTGATATACTGGGGTGTTAGGCAAGCCCTGATTTTAAGTATTAAAAAATTATGTAGTGGTAACGACGAATATAAATATTACCCACATAATAAGATTGTTTATGTATTTTTTAAAATTATGTCTATAAATTATATGCATACAAATTAGACCTTAAAATACAATGGTAGTCCATTGCTATATCACAGTTATTTGTAATCACTAAAGGATTACATGTTGTTAACCAGACCACAGAGGTCTGTACAAAGAAAACAGTGTAATAAGGCTGAATAAATAAAATAAAATTTAAAGATACACAGACACCTGCTTGGCCCAAAAGTCCAAAATAACAGAACAAAAAGGAGACTCGTAAACCTGAAGTGGGCAGTACCGATAGGAAGCAGAGGACACAACAGGAGCACCAATCAGGAGGGAGAGAGCATACTGGGAGCACCAGTCAGGTAGGAGAGGACATACTGGGAGCACCAATCAGGAGGGAGTGGACACATGGGGAGCACCAATCAGAGCCTTCTGGCCATCAAGATGAGTCAAGTAAGAACAAGGAGAGCTTCCTCCCATAAAAGGGCAGACCGTCAGTTTCTGGCATACGTGTGTGTGCGCGTTTGTGTGCGTGTGTGCCTTTCAGTTTTATAGAGTGTTTTCCACCAAACTGACAACAATGCCTTTTATGGATGGTGACTAATGTCTTGAAAGGGCGCTGACAGGGATGGGGTGCTGATAGTCCCAGGCTAATTATGGGATTTTTGTCGCAGGAGCCCATGGCTGACAGAAGAGCCCTCGGGGAAGAGCCATTCCCACAATGCTGTGCAGCAATCCCAAGGAGCCTGAGAGGGCCGCACACGGCCGACAGCGCACACCCAGAGGAAGCCATGCCGTGTGTGAGATCCGCAGAGCTTGCTGGACTGCAGATTTCCACTCGCCGCCGAGTTCCTGTCCCTCCCGCCAGGATTAAGACGGACACAGAGCTGTTGGGATGTTCGACGCGAGCCCCGTGTGGCTACTCCACTGTACACAACCAAGGAAACAAATTACGACAAATCGAAGCCCTGGAGTTAAATGAAAGCCCGCCACGCTCAGTGAGTCTCTTCCAGAAACGGATCCTTGTTTGGCAGCTACACTGCAGAGAAACATGCTTCGGTTTATTTATTTACAGGCAAGTGTAACCAGAGCGACACAGAAAAGCCGTAAAGCACCAAGAAGTGTGACACTAAATAAAAATAAACGAGATTGCTTTCAGCGAGTGACGGTCTTTCACGGGACAAGGGGGCAGTGCCTTGTGCCAGTCCTTCAGACAGGCTCCCTGGCTCCCATGACACGGGCTGGTTGCACACAGCTGGGAACAGGGGCTTGAATCAGCCAATCATGCCTCAGCATTGGCTTTGGTATCAGCAGAGGATAAACTCTTGGTGGATGAGTTAAGGAGACAGAGATAAATCATAGTTTATGGCCACTCAGCGATCCCGCGTCATCGCACGAATCTCTGCCATTCCAAGGGTGTGAGGATTGCAGTGACACAAGGCAGAGTAGCTGGGGGTGGAGGTGTGGCAAAGACAGGGGAGTCCCTGGAGAATGACTCACCCTGGAGATGGTGAGGGGCATGTTGAAGTCTTTGCCCCCCTGCAGGCGGAACCCCCAAGGAGCTGGGCCCATCAGGGACACGCTGTAGTTGCTGCTCATGTTAGTGGGTCACACTGGGTTTCACTGGGATTCACTGGAATTTGCCGGGATTCAGGTGGCGTTCAGATGGAGTTCAGGTGTGTCGTTAGCAGCTCTGAGAATTCCTGTCAAAAAAAAAAAAAAATGACCAGGTTAGAGGGTCTTTCTGCTCAGCGAGTCGATCGGCATAAATGACTTGAGTTCTACAGACCATCATCTCCATAGAGCGTCTCACAGAGGAGTTTTTTTAAAATAATGTAATAATTACTGCTGTAGCAAGAAGACAATATTGGTCACATGTTCATCTGGAAACCGAAAAAACACCCAGAAGACAGCTAAGCGACACAGGACAGCCAGGGGGGGGGGACACAGGACAGCCAGAGGGGGGACACAGAAGACAGCTAAGAGACACAGGACAGCCAGGGGGGGGACACGGTTCATCGGCACACAGCTAAAAGCTAATAGACCTGAGGCACATAGATAACATACAAAACTATGCCATAAACCACCACACCCCACCCCATCCCCAACATAAACTGGCCTGGATACTCAGAGCTCAGCCCACCAAATGAGCTAAAGAACCTGGGCTTCCTGGACCTCCCCGGACTCGTCAGCCGAGAGTGCCGATTGCAAAGCAGAGCTGTGCCCATTTATACCACTGGCAGGGGGTGGGCACTTCCAGCAGGATATTTTAAGAAACAAACATCAACAGGGATGATAGTTTTTAAGGTGGAGCCGAGACCAAACCCAAACAGATACTGCGAGGGTCTAGATCGGAGACTCAGAGAGCAGTGTCTGTCCTTCTCCGCCTGCCCTGCTTCTCTTCACCCTCCTGCCAGTCTCGGCTGCCAGCCCTACACCGTCTGGATGGCCTGGTGTGCTTCCCGAAGCAGATGTAGCAGCACATGCCCACAGCCTCTTAGCCGCCTGGCGCGTTCATCACCCTGCACTGTACTGGCATCTGTTAGTGGACCTACATCAAAGCAGCCAAGTCTCCCTCTGCCCCGGACCACACTTGCTCTCATTTCCTCCCCCAGGAGTGAGGAATAAATGCCTCTTATGATATTGAACAGCCATGGCATTAAAAAGGCTCTTTTTTGTCCCATGAACACCTCCCACAGTAATCAATCCTTATTCAGTCATGGCCCTAGAGCTCAATAAACCAGAAAGGGTGATTTAAATTAACATTTTTTCATCCCAGGATGTAATTCATTAGCCTCAGATGTTGTTTGTGAGACAAAATGACCCGCTGGGATGGAGCCAGGCCAAGCTTAACCCTTCGGAGCGACGCTGACACCCTGGGTCTGCAGGTTACAAAGAGGGGAGGAGGGAAGGGGTGGGGCCAGAGATGAGGAAAGCATGACGCAGATGGTGAGTATGGCTCCGAGAAATTACAGAGAGACCATCGTTCTGCTATTTGGGCTGTCTCCATGGGAACAATGTCGGGTCTTCAAGACCAATTATGCCCCAGCATGCTTATGTGCTCAATGGCAAAGCCATTTATCTGGCTGTGGGAACTGAGAGATGGGTCACATTATTTTTAAGTTCATACAGAGCTCACCGTTAAGAGAAGAAAAAAAATTACATAAAAGTTTTGAAGCCGAAGAAAAAAATAAATGTTTGTGAGAAATAAGCTTGTGGGAGTTTTACTTACACAAAGATGTTCTGAGGGCAGAAAGAAAAATGGATTGGTTCAAATAAGATAACCAATCAGAATATGGAGGAGGTGGGTTCAAGCATCTAGAGGAAGCGGGACGAAGACATCTGATTGGTTCTCTCTCTAAACCAATCATTTTTCCTTCTGCCCTCAGAATATTTTTCTGTAAGTAAAACTCCCAAGAGTGAGAAATGATCATAAACAATGAAGCATGATTACAGAAGGATCAAGTTAGTAACAATACTGCTGAAGATGTCCCCCATCTCCATGCTTAGCCTCTTAGCCTCTTCCTTGTGCCCTACCCCTTTTGCTATGTGCCGTTACTTTTACATTTTACTCATTTTCCAAGGCTGCTCAGTCTGCTGAAACACAGCCCTAGTACTTCTAAATCCAGTCTGCTATTTAATCCCTATATGCTTCCTGCACAGAAAAATCATCCTGCCTTTAGCTGTTCTGCCACCTAGTGCCCCACAGGATGCCCTTCAGTCTGAATGCAGCTGTGAAGGAAATGGGGGTCGGCTGCCTTTCTCAGGCTGAATTACATAGAAGAGCAGGATTTTTTTAAGACTCTAGAATCGGAAGTATGTGGCTATTACAGACACTGATACTACCGTCCTGATCACCAAGACGGCTCAGATCTGCCCTCATTTGGGTCAAAAAATAAATCATGTGGTATGGGTTACTGCAGCTGGCCTGGCACGGGCACCCAGCGCATGAGCGACGGGTGCAGCTGACCACGCCATGAGATTACAGGGGCTTGAGCGTTTAGATTTCACTGGAAGCCGTGGCGGAGCCTTCCAGCCAAAGCAGCTTTCATACAGACCTCATTTGGATTATAAACCTTCACTTTTACAGTCAGCCAGCCTCTTCCTGCCTCAGTCTATGAATGTCACGAATCTGCTCCCTGACAAGAAACAGAATGTTTTTTTTTTTAAAAAAAAAAAAGATGAGGTGGCCTTCATCCAGGGCCAGACCGGGACTCTCTGTCCATCCTCAGAGAGCATCAGTTCTGTTCAGTCGTCTCGGTGGGGTGGGGGG